>APFE031744516.1:3059-40690 GCA_000404065.3 Pinus taeda | reverse complement strand
AGTACAAGAGCTAAAGGAAATCTTTGAAGCATTGTAGCAGGTAGTAGCCTGCGTACTAGTAAATGGATCGGCTAGTACAAGAGCAAAGGGGGTTGTAGCTCCCGTACTGGTATAAGGCTGCACCAGTACAAAATATTGTAAAAGGATTTTTCTTATTAAGAAGAAGATTGAGATGACTTGCAGCAGGTGGTTTTCTCCCGCATTGGGTTTCCACCTTATATCATGGTGTTCATGTGTGTGCCTTATGTGTGATGATCTATTCTATGTTACTGCATCTGTTAACTGATAATATGGTTGATAATATTCTAATGCACTCATTGAAGATCAATTAGCTTAATCATAAGAAGTTGTGGAAGTAGCAGAGTTTGGAAATGAAAAGTTTTATTAATGTGATAATACTGATTCACTCCCCCCTCTCAGTATTATTTCCAACAAGTAATAAAAATGCAAATCTAATTGAACTAAGGAAATTAAATCTGAAATCAGAATGTACAATTAGTGTTAGCAAGTTGATTAATATCTCCTTCTCTTGAAATTTCCTTTCCAATTGAATACCAATTGGATCATAGAAATCTGGATGGATTTCTATTAAGGATTGAGCAATGTTCGAAGGGAGAAATAACAGGCCAGATTGTGAAGATGAGCTTTTAGATTCTTTGACCTGAAAAAATTTGTTAGTGTTATGTGCAAATGTTAAATCATTGACAATTTTCCTTGAAGGAAAAATTTCCAAACAATTTTCAAATGAGTCAATGAAAGATGAATGGAAATCTTTCAAATGAAATGGAAAATTATTAATTGAATTGAATCGCTGGCCAGATTGCAAAAATGCATTCTCTTGTTGACATTGCCTTTGAAAAAATAGAAGCTTTTGATGAAACATTAGCATTGATTGAAATTGAAATATTGATATCTTTTGATGCTCATGATTATAATATGAAACTTCAATTTCCCAATCAGGCAATGCATCAATTGAGTGTTTGATAGTAAGGTGTTCAATATGCTAGCGAAAAATGTGAAAATTTTGCAAAATAAAATCAGAAAATAAATCTAAGTTTAAATAAAATAACTGTGAAAGAAAAACTAAAATGAAATCACTATTTTTACAACTAATGTTACAGCACAATTGGGATCGTTTTGAAATGATTTCATTTTCACAAAGATTGGCCAGAATTATGGAATTTGAAAAATTTTGAATTCCAACTTGTGAATTATGAAACGAATTATGATTATGAGTAGGAATGAGAGTTTGATCATGATATGAATCATAAATTGGAATGTTTTATTGAATAATGAAATCATGAAGATAATTTGCTACTCTAAAATGAGGATTAGTTGGGGTAATTCCTAAATTGAAGCGTTCCTCATTTTCATATGTTATTTGAATTTTCTCATGAGGATTCTCTTGAGAGGAATAGAAATCAACATCCTCAATGTCAGAGTAATTATCATAAATGACTTCACAATATTCACTACAATTCCCTTCTATTTCATCCAATATATCAAAACAAGGAGGAACAAGAATTTCATGTTCATTAATGGAAAAAGAATGATCATTAATTGTTTTTTCTATCTTGATAAAAACTTAATGGTAGTTCATTTAAATCATCCTCTTTAATTTCTGAAATATCATTGGTACCAAGAGGGAAAAAATTACTATCATTAAAAATATCAGGATAAAGGGAAAAATGTGAACCTGAAACAATGCATTTAAAACTCTCTGTTTGAGAGCTCTTGTGCGTTATATTCATTGTAAATTTCAGATTGCAGATCATTCCTTTGCGTGCATATGCTTTCTTGAAGGGCGCTGCTTTGCTGCTCTGATTTCGGCATTTGTTCATCATGGAGAAATTCAAAAATTTGTACAGCAGTTTGCATTTTATTTGCTTTGATCGCTGCTTGTACTTGCTGATTTGCGATTTGATTTTCCGAATTTACTTCAAAATAGCTTTCAAATTTCAAGGCGGCTTTTTCTCCAAAATTTCTGTTGTTGTCTTCTTGCATTTGAATGGAAATATTTTCTAAGCTTTGTGAAACCGCTTCATCACCATTTATTTGCACATCCGTGTTGGGATTTTCATTTATGTTGGAAGGGGATGAAACAAAACTTGAACTAATTTCATATGGATTGGGAATGGGAGGTAGAGAACAAATATATTCAAACCAATCTAATGATTCTTCTTCCGTAGGTTTGTCTTCATCTTTAAATCTTAAGCAATTCAAATGAAATCACATATTAAAATCATTAACAGACTCTTTTTCAAACCTACGTAGATATTCAATTTCTTCACATACCTGTTCATAATCATAGCCGTCAAATTTACCAATGAAAATTGAAACAAATTGATCCCAGCTGTGAATTGAAGCAACTGGAAGAGTTTTGCACCAGCTTCTGGCTTTTGCCGCAAATGTGAGAGTAAAAATCCTACATAAGATGCCTTCATCAATTCCTTGAAAATTATAATTTGAAATATTTTGAAGAAATTGAAAGACATGGTTAAAAGCAGAAGAATTTCTCTTACCATTAAATTTTACCTGAGACAAAAGTCTTACCACTTCAGGTGGAGTATTGGAGGATGCACGTCCATGGATACAACTCCAAATTGGAAGTTTGAGAGGAGCCATTGCAATAAATAAAATATTAAAATTGAAAAGACTCCAATAGACAAAAAATCTCAGGCCCTCCTTCTAGCGCCAAAAATGTTGATGCCTCAAAAATCGCTGCAACAACATTGGGGATAACCACCTGGTCCGGACCTTAAAAGAAGCTCATTTTCCGTTTGGTGTGGTGGCTCCGACTGTTCATCTAGGTCCAGTTACCTTCTCCCTATTGCTATTGGTTTATAATGTATCTTTAACTGCCAATAGACAGGGACATCAGATCACTTCTTCTTGCTGATCAGGCAAGAGAATGACCCTTAAGCTGATTTGGGTTCAGCCAAGCCACAACTAAAGTTTTGCCTCTTTGAGAAGAGGACTTAAAAGAATGCAGAATTTACTCTAAATGCAAGCTTATTCTGTGATACAAGTAAAATAAACTAATCTAAATCCTATCTTAATTAGGCAGATATAGATCTAACCCAACTAAGAGCAAGATAATTAAAATATTGGGATTTAAATATGTCTTGTTTATTATGAATATCAAGTTAATGAAGTAGTTCAATTAACTGATATTATGGTTACCAAAACACATTCTATTGAGACCTTAAAACTTGAAATAATAAACCAATAACATTCCAGGAAGTAGTTCAGAAAAATGATATTGATTATCAAATAAATAAAGCCAATAATTGAATAATGATATGTGAAAATAGTTCACAACACATTACCATTCAATAAATCAGTTTCATAAGACAGATTTGAGAGTAAGTAGTTACTCAAAAATGAGAAATTAATCCATAAAAAACAGAGATACATAATAACAAGATTGAAACAAATTACCCATATTGACAATAGTGCACAAACATGAATAAAATGACACATTCCTATCACCATAAAATTAAAACTGATATTTAAAGCAGTAGTATTAGAAATACCAATTTATTGCATCCATTTCTCTGTTCTTGGTCTCCAACAGCCCTTTGCATTGCTTGAGCTTCTGCCTTCAAAACTAGAGCCACAATAGTGCAAGCTTTGTTCTTCATGCATAATTCAATATACAAAGGGAAAATCCTAAATAATCCCGAGATCTGAGATTTTTCACTCCTTCCTCCTACAACTCTAAATTTCAATTACAATAGTGCTTTTAGAAGCTCTAAAATTGCAGAGGAGAGCAGCCCCTTTTTACATTCTGCAATTTGTTATTTATAATATTTGTCAAGGAATTGTTGAGAGAAGAGTTTGTTCAAGAGAAATCTGCTAAATCCAATTTTACTTGCTCTTAATTCTGATCTTCAATTGCTGGAGCCTTGTCATTGATTGAGATTCTTTTTCCATATTTCTTCCACTATTTTCCTGCAAAAGAAATCCAAATAAATTAAAATGCAATCAAAATATCATTTCTGGCAATTAAATCAAACCCAATCAAATTCTATTTAAATAAATAATTAAAAACAAAATATAAGCTATGTATTGATGCTTGGAATGGTTTGATTGGTAAATGATATTATTGACCAATGGATCTGCAATTGGAAGAGGCTTTGGACAAATGAAATTGAAAACAATAACTTAGAAAATTGATTTTGTTTTCAAAATTCGGAGCCTGATCTTCTGTCTGATTTTTGGCCCAATAAATGATCAAATCTGTTGGTGAAACCTCCTTCAAAATGTTCTCCTTGATTTTCTCTTTCCAATGAGCTGTCCTGGGCCTCATTTGGCCAAGTAAAACTCAAGTTATGAGCTTCCCAAGTTGATGGGCCAAATCTGATATAAATCTGGAAATTCTGTTGCTGGGCTAAAAAAACTCAAAATTATCATTAAAAATTAAATCCTAAATTAGTCCCTAATTAATTCTAATTTAATTGCTAATTATAAACTAAATTAATTATGAAAAATCTATTTATTAATCTAACTAACTGAGATCTAATTAGCAATTTCTAAACAAATTTAATCTAATTAAGAACTAATTAATATTAATCTAAATCAATTAAATATTATAAATTAATTAATCTTAACTATTAAATAATATATATTAATTTAAATAATATAATATATATTACATATCATATATTAATATATATTAACTAATATACGTTACCATAACTAATATATTTTAAAACTAAAAATATTATCCTATGCCTTACCTCCCTACGTTAACCTTATTCATAATATATGAAACCTTTAAAACATAACTATATAAAATATTAACCATTTATATGGTAACGCAAACCTCTCATAAAGCGATCGCTTAAAATGCATATTTGACTTATCGCATCGGCGCATCGGCGATCGGGGTATGGAGGTGTCGGGCCTTCCGCATCGGGTAGTTCAAAAATGTTGCAATGTCAAAGGTCCGATTCGATATCGGCAATCGGTGTCGAGGGAGGTGGAGGTGTGCATATCGGGGTTCATAAAATAAACTCTCGACCCGATAACCCGATATGGTATTTTATTTATTTTATTATTATTATTTTTTTATATTAAATTTTAATTTAATTAAATTAATAATATTAAATTAAATTAAATTAATATTTAATATTATGTTTTGGTTTGTGTTTTTAAAATTAATTTAATTAAATTAATTATATAATATATTAATTAATTAAATTTTAGCATAAATTTTCTTTTTTGTTTGTTATGAACTAATTTTTAAACTATAACTAAAAATAAAACTACAGCTATTTAGAAAATAAATGAAAAATTATAAAAATAAACTACACCCACTTGAACGTTTGGTTTTTTCGAGATTAAGATTTTATTAGAAAATTGGAGTGAATTTCTTAAGTCCCGATGCTTAATTATTTGGCTGGATAATGAAAAGTGTTAGTAAAACCCTCTACGAGCTAATATTTAAACTGAATGCGTTATTGGACAAATTCATTTACAAAATGCGATGTTATACATTTTATGCAATTTTAACCCAGGCTAGCTAAATAATCAGATTTTCAAATGAGTGCCATTTTCAAACCAGTTGACCAAATGAGGCGAAACAAGCGTCAATGTGAAGCTTATAAAAATCGATTCTAACCAAGCAATCAAAACAAGAATTGAAAGAAAACTAAAAATTAACAGAAGCGTAGGGCAATCAACTAAAATAAAAATCCAAAAAGGGCGCTTAGCCAAAATTTTTATAGAAAGGGTCCCCATTATTTGAGTTGAGCAAGTCAACAATGGGGGGTTGTGTTTTTACCACAACAGTAAGCAAGAGAAATTTCTTTTGTACCCATTGCAAGATGCATGGGCATGTAAATGAACGATGTTGGAAATTAGATCCAGAGCTTCGTTCAAACAAAGGAAAGCAGATTGTGCAACATAATGCAATGGAAACAAGAGGTGGAAAAGAGGACTCACAACAATCCTAAAGCAACCTTCAAGGAAAAGATGATGCAAAAATATAACCCATAAGCCTAGGAGAGGTAGAGATCGGGTAGACTTCTTTGTAAAGTTGCTTTGTAAATTTGTAATTACTTTTTGTTGTTTACCTATTTGGGTACTTTTGTAAAGTGAACAATAATAGTCACTATGTGCAACAAGTATGTGTTTTTCATTGATGTTTTGTATTGGATTATTATAAGTCCACATGTTCAAGGACTTTTGGAATGTTATACAAGTTTGTCGTCCAAGTTTGTCATGTACTCACTGATGCAAGTATTCAAGATGAAACATGTTGTGAATAGAATCTTTGTTTTAAGATTGTACAAGATGACTATGTTTTTGTAGGAAAATCCAATTATATCATTGAAATTTTGCAACAATGTACTTTTGTGTACAAGCTCAGTTTGAGGATGGTAAAGAAAGATTTATGTTGCTTTTGATTTCCAAGATAGAGTCAAGTTTGTCTTCAATATTTTAACTTTGAGATGAAGTTGTTTTAAGACATGCAAAGATGATATTAAAGAGAATGTTTAGATTCCACTCATGAGTGTTTTTGTTCATTCATGAGAGGTAAGAATTTTTGGCTTGATTCTTAACATGACAATAGGTCTTCACGAAGAAGATAGGTGAAGTGCCTTGATTGGGGCTTGAAGGGAACCAATTGAAAAGTAAGCATTTTGGATTGAGTTTTTCAGTGATTTTGAGTTTCAACCTCATTTTATTTACTAGGAGAAGTAAAATTTTGGATTCCAAAAGTTCCTAGTGGGGAGGTGTGATCAAGTGATGAAATTTTAGCTCAAAAATGAAAGTGCCCAGAAAGTCTTAAAATTGGAATCAAGTTGCATTGCTCGTTGTTTTGAATCTAATGATGTTCATTTCACCTCAATCCAACACTATATACTCAAGTTATCACGTGTTGACCATTTGGCCCAACAATTATTAACAGGTTTGTTGATTGGGTAGTTCAGTGGGTGACATACGATGACTCAACAGGTTGATTGTGCACCCTTAGGCCAATGACAGACTGAGAAGTGGCCTCATTTGATAGGTGCATGTTGGCGAAATTTGATTGGTTGATGGCTTGTTTTGATGGACAAATGATTAGGTCCCATGTGGCCCAATCATGGGCTGCCACGTGGCACCTTGGGAGTGAATTTTTTTGTTAAGTCTAGGCTACCCTCAATCAGGTTCAAACCAGTGACCTCATGGAAAATAGTGTAGTTTTCTACCACTGTGCTGTTGGTGGTTCTTGTTAACCATATTGGCAGATTGCTATTTAAAATTTCCGAAATTCAAGTTTGGGGGTTGGCATCAGGGTTAAGACCCTGGCCCACGATGGAACAACCAAGGGATAGGGACTTAGCCCAAGCTTGAGGTAACATAACCCAGCATATAATTGGAGGGTAGAGCATTGTGAGCGTTGGCAGGTGAGGGGGCTTAATGTTTAGCCCTAGTCGAGGGCACATGGTAATGCACAGGACTATGGCACGAGCAGAGGGAGACAAAGCAATGAGCATGAGGATTCGGGGGCTAGCCCCAGTTCTTATGAAGTAGTTGGAACTGTGGCCCAATGGTAGAGGGGTTATGCTAGCGGGGGTAGGCGTTAAGGCCTAGCCTGAAGCCTTATGGGCCCATGTGGCCTGCTTTTTCGCCCTTAAGGGTTATTGGGCAATCTAATTGTACAAAAAAAATGCATTGGTCGAGGATGAAAATGTCGCTCTGTTAGAAAAAAAAAGGGCAAATTTGTAGGATAGTTAGGCTCTTGGTTTGATTTGTAGGATAGTTAACAATAAAACTCATGGGAGGGCTTGGAGAGTCATATATTTTGGGGTTTTTTGCCAAACTAAGCTCAACAATAGTCCACTTAGGGGTTTTCATATATTCTAGATCCAATGGAGACCTCTAATAGCTAATTTGAGCACATATAAGGAGTCTTTTTGCAGGTTGAAGACCAAGGGTGTATGGATCAATCAAGTTTTTGAAGCAGATTTGGAAGGTGTTTAAGCATGGAGAAGGCCTTCTAGGGGTTTTTGTACCTCCAGAAGTCTACTGTAGTATCTATTACTTGCAGGGATCAGCTCAGGTTTACTTTTCTCATTATGTCATGTGGAGGTAAGTTTTGTTTATGATCTTCAATGTGGAATTGAAGTGCTCATATGCTCATGTAAGCTCATTTCAGTTGGAGTATAGGATCTTTGTAGGACATGCCTTTTATTGCTACTTTATGTGAGATTTATTTGTAGGATAATATTACCTTGTAGGGGTAATAGCCACATGTTTTCATCAACAAACTTTTATGTACTCCCTTTTATACTAAATATATGGAGCGGTCTAGCAATGTTGGAGGCCCAGAGATGTAGCCCAAGAGGGGTGAACTCTATCAGCAAATCCTTTGTTATGCTCTTCATGATGGTTGTAGGGGTTATGTGCTATTATGTTGTTTATTTTAAGTTTACATGTGAAGAATAACTCATGACTTGAAGAGACATTGGAAAAATATGTTTTTGTGTCAAGACCCATTATTACCTTATAAAGTGTTGGAACGATCCTTGTTTATTTGTTTGTTTGATTTTGGAGAAGAGAAAAAAGAAACCTCCTCCACTTTCAGATCAATTGGTATCAGAGCCTCATCTGACCAAGTTGCAAGAATGGCCAAAACAAGTTGCCATAGCTAGAGGAGATGAATTTATCTCTTCGTATGGAGAACATTGAGTTAAGAATAATGCTAGAACCGGTTGAAGAGGAGAAGAGGCATATGCGCCTTCAGTTGCAGCATGTTCTTCAAGAACGAGTTGCTAAAAGTTCCACTCCTATGATAGCAAAAGACACTTCCAAAATGAAACCCGTATGTGGTCATTGTTCAAACAATGTTTATGAACCATATGAGGAAGATGATGCATGTAAATTTTCCAAGCATCTTCAAGATTCTCACCATATTCCATTGATAAGAGTGGGTGGCTAGAGTCATCTGTAATGTCGTCGTCATCATCAAAAGTTGAAAAGATGAATGGAAAGTTTAAGGAGGTAATAAGAATTTCAAGTACAATTCCTTTTGTTTATGTGCATAACACCTCTTTTGTAGCATTTGAGCAACATACCAAAGGTATTGGTATGAAGCTTCTTTTCCAAGATGGGTAATGAAGGAGGAGGCCTCGGCTTAAATGGCCAAGGTATCAACAAACCAATCATGGTTGAGGAGAGACCAAAGTATTAGGAATTGGGATATGGTCAAAGGTAGTTTGTAGAATGCTCTAAACGATTTGAGGCACATCAACCATCTGAGGTTGATATGTCACCACCACCTTGTGACAGTGTTCATTTGTCTCCCAAGCGGGATGAATGCTTGAAGGGACCATCTGATGAGCCCCAATTTTGGTACAATTCGGGCTCATTTTGGCCTACTTTACTTGCTCAAACCATTCATCTTTATTTGCTTATGCATGCATTTCTTAGTTATTTCATGTTGTTTGTAGGAGGAAGGTTAGACACTTTATCCACATGACTAATGCATTGTGATTCCAGGTTTTGGCATGGAAAAAGGGGAACAAAAGACAACGTAAAAGGAGTAAGGAGACATAAAGTGGCACTGCTGATTTTGTGGAAGGATGTCCACGGTATTGGGACATTCCTCGTAATTCCCACCGAGAACTCCGAGCTCCAATCAATCTCCCCTCCGAGCCTCAGAAGTAGCCAGCTGTCCTACAGGAACAGCAGTCATTAACTGTTGACTGCCTCACAAATCCGCAGTTAAACTTCAGCTGGACAGCCGAGCTCCTAGAATCAAGGCTACTTGGCGGATCATCATCTTTTTTGTATAAATATGGAGGCCGTAGCCTTAGATGGGTTGTTGAATCTTTTGGGTTATCATATCATTTTGGAATCAGTCTAGTTTTGTTTTCTTTTGCTGTAAGCCAGTTTGGCATGACGTTGAATTATGAATAAAGAGGACATTTTGTGATCGATTCCTGAGTTTTATTAGGAGACTATAGCTCTCAGGTTAGGGCCCAACCTGAGAGCCATAGATCCCCTCTGTTGTAGTATTGTTTCTATTTCCCTTTCCAGCACTTTGAGTTTCATTTGCACATGCAATTTGAATGGCAGTCTTGTAATTTGATTTTCTTACGAGTTAGATAGATTTTTTTTATGGTACAATTACTTTCACTCGTTTAGCATAGCAAATGATACATGACATCCATTGGATCTCCAGCAAAATCGTTTGTTAAGGCTCACTGCCATCTCATTTGAAGGTTGGGGTGTAGTCCATAGCAGACCACCAAAAACACACATGAGTTGGTTGATACAGTTATGATTTGGATTTAGATGCTTCCTTGTCATTTATACGAACCACACATCTCTTCATCACAGTCCCATACGTATTTCTCCTTGCGTTTTGGATCACTGTTCAATAAAATCACGGTACACTTAGTGTAGGTTGATGCATTCTTGGTTTGATCAACAGTTTCGGTCATTTGTTTCATTTACACTCTTCTCCATCTCATTCATTGCCATCCTTTCTGTTTTGACCTTGCATGAAACCATGTTTCTTTGCCTTACACCGCGTTCTGCCCTTTCCTAAACATCTCCTAATCCTCACGTAGCCTCATTCCTTGACCTTTCACGTCCATCACTCCAACACGCTCCCTACACCTGTTTCTCATCTCCTCCTTCCATTCCTGAGCCATCACCAGCCTGATCCCTATCTCTCACATCCCTTCCTACCCGTCCATCACCTTTCCCTCACCTCAGTCCTCCGCGGTAGACCATCCTGTAGCAATTCAGAGACATCCCGTAGCAATTCAGAGACATCCTGTAGAAAACCCTGAGTTTCTTGTAGAATCCCCTGCAGACATCCTGTAGGAGGTATTTCACACGGTTGCTGAGCTTCTGCACGTGGAAAGCCTCTGTGGATGGATGCCAGGGGTCCATAGGGACCTCACCTAACCTCCCCAACCTGTCCCACGTTTTCCTTCCTTCTCCATCCAATCTGCACAATCAAACCGTAATAAGTAAACAAAACACAATCACTCCACCTACTTAATGAAAATGTATAAAAACATGTCCTTGATAATGTCAGTAGTTTAGATTCATGCATTTCCACTTGTTAAGATGAGTAGCAGCATTGGTAGAAGTATTACTCATCCTCATTGCATTAATGAGGTTAGACTAGTCAAATTAGGGTTCTAGGGTACATGCGTGAAATTACTTTATCCATTTTTGTCAATTACTAGTCCTTTGAGCAGCTTTCGTCCATCTTGATAAAGCTTCTTCTGTGAGCCTATAGAAGTTGGCTTGAGCCCTAACAGACTTGTGCAGTGACCAAGTGACAGCTCGACAAGATCTAGTACTGTACATAGGCACCGTCGCTTCCAAGTTATGTACGAACAACCGGGTTGATAAAATGAGAGACAGGAAGCCTCAGGAGTTGTAGCATTATTGCTACAATACTGGAGCTCACCACCATCTATGCCGTTGTCCACTCCACTCTGCCAAAGCCACAACCATAGAGATAGGTATAATTCTCATGTGAGTTTTCCAATGCATGGTAATTTAGACTACTTATGGAATAAGTACCCTTGTACATTTTGTGATGCATTTGACCATTTTATGGTTGTCTATGAGCAATGCATGATAATGGTTAAAAGAATGGATCAAGTTCTAGGCATCAAGCATAATGATTCTCCTTCACATGAGAGGACTTATTTGTCAGCAAGTAAGATAAAGTTCTTTTGTACTCGTTGCAAGATACATGGGCATATCAATGAATGATGTTGGAAATTACGTCCAGAGCTTCGTTCAAAGAGAGGAAAGGAGATTGTGCAACATAATGCAAGGGAAACAAGAGGTGGAAATGAGGACTCACAACAATACTAAAGCAACCTTCAAGGAAAAGATGATGCAAAAAGAGAACCCATAAACCTAGGAGAGGCAAATATTAGGTAGACTTATTTGTAAAGTTGCTTTGTAAATTTGTAATTACTTGTTGTTGTTTACCTATTTGGGTACTTTTTTAAAGTGAAAAATAATAGTCACTATGTGCAACAAGTATGTGTATTTTAGTGATGTTATGTATTGGCTTTTTATAAGTCCACATGTTCAAGGACTTTTGGAATGTACAATTTTGTCGTCCAAGTTTGTCTACAAGTTTTTCATGTACTCACTGATGCAAGTATTCAAGATGAAACTTGTTGTGAATAGAATATTTTTTTTAATATTGTATAATATGACTATGTTTTTGTAGGCAAAGCCAATTATATCATTGAAATTTTGAAGCAATGTACTTCTGTGTACAAGCTCAGTTTGAGGATGGTAAAGCGAGTTTTATGTTGCTTCTTATTTCCAAGATGGAGTCAAGTTTTTATTCAACAGTTCAACTTCAAGATAAAATTATTATGAGCCATGAAAAGATGAAATTTAAGAGAATGTTCAAATTCCAATCATCAATGTTTTTGTTTTGCCTCAGAGATAAGATTTTTTTTCTTGATTCTTAACAAGATAGTACACCTTCATGAAAAATATAGGTGAAGTGCCTTGATTAGCACTTGAAGAGATCCAATTGAAAATTAAGTATTTTGGATTGAGTTTTTGGGTGATTTTGAGTTTCAACCTCATTTTATTTACTAGGAGAAGTAAACTTTTGGATTCCAAAAGTTCCTAACTGGGAGGTGTGATCAGGTGATCAAATTTTAGCTCAAAAATGAAAGTGCCCAGAAAGTCTTAAAACTGGCATCAAGTCGAATTTGTCATCTTTCTGAATCCAACGACGTTTGTTTCACCTCAATCTAACACCGTATGCTCAAGTTATCGTGTGTTGACTGTTTGGCCCAACAACTAAAATTTTAGCAGGTCAGTTGACTGGGTGCGATGACTCAACATGTTGACTGTGTAGCCTCAGGACAATGATATAATGACAAGTGGCCTCGTTTGATTGGTTCATGTTGGCGAAATCTGATTGGTTGATGGCTTGTTTTGGCATACCAATGATTGAGTGCCACATGGCCCAATCATGGGCTGCCATGTGGCACCCCAAGAGTGAACAAAATTTTGTTAAGGTCAGGCTAGCCTCAACCAGATTCGAACCGCTGACCTCATGGAAAATAGTGGAGTAATCTACCATCGTGTTGTTGATGGTTCTTGTTAACCATAATGGCGAATTTCTATTTAAACTTTCTGAAATTCAAGTTTGGGGGTTGGGGCCGGGGCTAAGCCCCTCGCCCCCGGTCACTGCACGCATCATAGGACCGCAAACCAGGATGGAGAAACTAAGGGACCAGGGCTTAGACCTAGCGCAAGGTTTCATAACCCAGCATAGAACCAAAGGGCGGAGCGTTGCGAGTGTTGACAGGTGAGGGGGAAAAGGTTTAGCTCTAGTCCAGGGCACATGGTAATGCACAAGACCGTGGCACGAGAAAGGGAGCCAAAGCAACGGTCATGAGGATTTGGGGGCTAGCCCAATGTCTTATGGAGTAGTTGGAACTGTGGCCCAACGGTTAAGGGGCTAGGCCAACGGGGACGGGCGTTAAGGCCCAACCCGTGGTCTTATGGACCCATGTGGCCTAATTTTTCGCCCTTAAGGGTTATTGGGAAATTTAATCTTCTAACAAAATGCACCGGTGAAGGGTGAAAATGTCACTCTGTTAATGAAAAATAGGGCAGATTTGTAGGACAATTAAACTGTTGGTTTGATTTGTAGGACAATTAACAGTAAAACTCATGTTAGAGCTTGGAGAGCCATATATTTTGGAGTTTTTGGCCAAATTGAGCTCAAGAAGAGTCCACTTAGGGGTTTTTGGATATTCTGTATCCAATGGTGATCTCTAATGACTGATTTGATAACATATAAGGAGTATTTTTGTAGGTTGAAGACCAAGGGTGTATGGATCAATCAGATTTTTGAAGCAATTCTGGAAGGTGTCTGAGCATGGAGAGGGCCTTGTAGGAGTTTTCTCACCTTCAGAAGTCTAATACAACAAATATTAATTGTAGGGATCAACTCAGGTTTAATTTTATCATTATGTCATGTGGAGGGAAGTTTTGTTTATGCTCTTCAATTTGGAATTGAAATGCTCATATGATCATGTAAGCTCATTTCAGTAGGAGTATAGGATCTTTGTAGGAGATGCCTTGTATTGTTACTTTATGTGAGAGTTCTTTGTAGGAGAACATTACCTTGTAGGGGGTAATAGCCACATGTTTTCATCAGTAAAATTTTATGTACTCCCTTTTATACTGAATATATAGAGCGGTTTAGCTATGTTGGCAGGCCTGAAGATGTAGCCCAAGAGGGGTGAACTTTGTCAACAAATCCTTTGTTATGATCTTACTTTGAAAAGCGTCAGAACGGTCCTTGATTATTTGATTTTGGAGAAGAGGAAAAAGACACCTCCTCCATTTTCAGATCATTCTGCCTCTCAATTGACTTCCTTTGTAGGAGTAACCTGTTATGTTCCTGCGAAGCTGACTAGTTAGTAGGACTTGGAGGCATTGTAACAGTTCTTCATCTCTTCCTCCTCATGCATGTAAAATGTCCTTCTTGGCCATTGAAAATGAATCTTCACACAATGTTCCTTACAAACTTTCCTAAGATCTTACTGATTGAAGTCCAAATGACCGAATGCAAATTTCTCCATCTTCTTTCCTTCGGTCTCAACAACCCTTAGATTCTTGATCTCGTGCATTTCGATTTGCGAAGGAAGAGCGGGCCAAGGTGATTTCTTCTTTCTATGCAAAACTCTTGATAAACCTGTGGAAAGATGATAGGGAACTTCTTGCATGACCAGCTTATCGGTGGCATACCTCGGTAGAAGATGTGGAGACTTATGACCGCCAAAAATTCAGAAGTAAGTGCCATCTGGTGAGGCAAACCAATCTACTAGTTCTGACACTTCTTCCATTGCCTCACACGACATGCAAGGTGGGTCTTCCTCAAAGATCAACTTGTATAGTGGAATGAGGAACTGATCAGTCAACTTTTCCATTACTCCCTTGAAGTTGCATTCCGAAAGTAGTTTGTAGTAAATATGCACGAAAATTTCTCGTGGTGCCCAGGTCCAATTCATGTCATGGAATGAATTCTGAACACAAATTGCATCCAGCAAATAGGCAGACATGTATAATATGGCTTGGCTACCCTTGGGAGGGTTCTTATCATTTGTCACATGAATTCTCATAGTTGAGCAAATAGATCCAACTAATTGAATGGTTTCATCTATAAGTTTTAACCCCATAAAAAAATTACTTGCAAACAAATTCTTAAAATAGAAAAATAAACAATGGCGAGAACATAAAATAAATATACATAGAGATTTTCCCTTGGATCCCAAAACCGGGACTACCATATTGATTTTTCATTATATTCTTTTCAATGTTACAATATATATATATATATATATATATATATATATATATATATATATAATATATATATATATATATATATATATATATATATATGTTGAAGCATTCATAAACCCCAATCTATTAACCTTGGGTTAAATCATAATCGAAGTTCCCTTGACCGAAACTACAAAATAACATGGGAAAAAAATAATGTTCCACCAAGACTCCGAGACGGGGAGACGTGGATGCAGGGAGACGCACAAGGGGGGCATGTGGAAGTACCCTTATTCAATAATGAAAGCATAAATACAATGATACATACATAATTGAATTAAACAATGAAATACATTGATCCATACTCGTCATCCTTACATTATTCATCCAAAGACCATGAGATTCAATAATGGGATACTCTGATCCATATTCATTATTCATTATTCATTATTCACCATTTTAGAATCTACATTGATTTAAAAATTAAATTCATCATTCATCATTTTAGATCATAAATTGATTTTAAATTAAAATTCATCATTCTAGAATTTAATTAGTACTAAGCAAAATAGACTATAATTGATACTAAAATCTGAAGACTGGAATAGTAAATTGATATAACTAAAACTGAAAACTAGTGGAGTGATGAGTCTAAAAGTCACTCTAAAGTACACAAAGGGCTTGGTGCTCTTGATTAAATACTAATTCCATACCCTTGTATATGACAAAATGCAATGGAAACATTACAATCCATGGAATCCTGAATTCCTGAAAAACTGTTAAGCCTGCTAGATTTTGAGTGAGATCTAAAATTCTACTTTCTCCATATGAAATCCAATGAGGTCGGAACCACTCTCAAACATCCCGAGTCATTTCATGGTAATGTTAAAAATTTAAGTAAAAGGATGAAAATGAAAGATAAAGGAGAATGTCACTTTTACTTTTTTAACATTGCCATGAATTGCATAGCATTAGTATGGAAATATGGTCAAATATTAGGTTTTACCTGTCTTAAATCATTGTTTACAAGCAAATTTAAGGGGGGACGCATCGCCCATTTTGAGGGGGGGTGCCCAGGCGTCCCCCTTTTGGGGAGTCGTGTCCCCCACACTCGGGAAATGTTCCCCCTTGCATCTCCTCACATCTCCCCAAAAGGGGGTCGTGGGGAAATGTTTTCCTAGACATCCCCCCCGTCCTGGGTGAGTGGGGTGCGAGGGGTGCACGCACCCGACCTTGGGGGACGCATCCCCATGGAACACTGGAAAAGAACTATCATGCCTAAAACCATGTGCAAAACTAACGCACAGAACCTTGGGTAGGTCTGCCCATCATCTTTGGGTCTGACCCCCATCCTTGGGTTTGCCCAACTATTATCGGGTCTGCATAAAACAATCCTGTGGCATTGCCTTGAACCCCATGCAGGGGGGATATAACCCCCTTTGAAACCCTTAGACAAGGGGGACTACTTCCCCCACCCCTGTGACCCCCCCACTGCGCCTGGTGCAACATACAATGCATGTGACTAGTCGTGGAAAGAATATAACACACACCCAACATCAGCTTGGGTAGACTGAGGGAGAGACTGCGCATTGTGCAGTCTTAGTGGCCAAGGATCGGGTTTGAGCCGTGTAAATGTGCAATGCATAGTTGGGCAAGCTAGGGACCGCACATTGCGTAGTATCAAAGGCCAAGCACGAGGCTTAAGCCTTGAAGTTTTGAAATGCGGAGTTGAACATGGAAACTGTTGGGCAAGTGATAGGTGGATATGCTAAGGGGATGGAAAAGTGGTAGATCTGAGTGATAGTTCAAGTAAGAGTGCAGATTTGACTAAGGCAATATTTATTAGTGAAAATCAAATGCATAAGATCAACATGCAAAAGGAGTCGTCGAAATGACGACCATTAGTGAGAAAAACAAGAACGTTGATGCGACACATGTAAAAAGTGAATGAAAGACAAAATCAACACTTATACAAGCTAATATAAGTTAAAACACCAACAACTATGAAAAGAAACAAGAAGAACAACACGCAGGGAAGTGAAACGACAAAAAACGATAGAAAAAGCAACAAAAGACGACAAAAACAAAACTTATCCAGAAAAGCACCACAAACTCCACCGAAAGATCCTTGATCTCCTTAGGAAAGCTAGAGCTCCAGGATTGAATGTGAAAATGAGATTTAGGGGTGTATATTATATAGATCTAGGTTGGTTATGGTTTATGATGTGCATTCTTGAAATCAAGGAAAAAGTGACACTTGGAAAACAGTAAAAAATAGCAACTTGTGCCACTCTTCAGGAAAGTAATTATCCAGTCCCTATTTTCTAGGAGTTGCCTTTACACTTTTTGCTTTTTCACCTTTTCCTTTTCTGAGAAACCGACCATTCACACTGGAAAGAAGGATTGCATAATTCCTAACCATAGGAACTGGGCAACTCCTTGGGTCAATGAATTACGCAGTTTCTGAGGGAAGGGGAAGCTTTTGCACAATTTTTTAGCTCAAGGTAGGTCTTCCCCTTAGGATTGTACAATTTTTGAGCTCAAGGCTAGCCTGCCTCTCAGAACTTCGCAACTCAGTTCCTCAAGGTTGGTCTGCCTTCCAAGATTGCGCAATTCCTGAAGGGAAGACCATTAACGCTGCAAGGTCAAGGCAGGGGATGGCTTGTGTTTGAAAAGTTGAGACCAGGATCAAATTAAGGCATCACAAGCACTGCATGAAATGATAAGTCTTTGCATAGCATGAATAGTTGACGACAGTGAATAATAAACTCTAGTGGACAGAAGAGAGGCTCCAAAATCAAAGCATGGGAAAAATTTTAGAGAGTGGTTATAGCAGCGACAACATAATGCTAA
Organism: Pinus taeda; assembly: GCA_000404065.3. Lineage (NCBI taxonomy): Eukaryota > Viridiplantae > Streptophyta > Pinopsida > Pinales > Pinaceae > Pinus > Pinus taeda. The sequence continues at coordinate 22,534 of APFE031744516.1, read as the reverse complement.
GTGATGAAATAATTAATATTTTTCATAACACAAACTTTGCATATATTTTCATTAAAAAATACAATGGCATTTCCCTATTGTTATCTAAAAACTCTGAAAAACATGTACCAATTATCAATTAATAGTTAATAAGTGCACAATTCAATAAAAATATAGACTTTGTTATATTCTAAAAAATTGTGAACATGAAAGCTTATGTAAAAGGAAAATATATCCAATTTACTAATATTTAGCCTTTTATTGTTCATGACTTCAGCAATTTGAATATTTGTGATGTTCCTACTCGCTATAAAATGTGATATTGTGCAACACCTTATTTACCTTTGCAAATGTATCAATAATTACATTTACAATCACGAAAAGTGAATAATGAAGTGGGTCCCCAAGCCTAAAAGAATCTTTCGAAGATTTTAGGTGGTTCATCTTTAACAAGATTTTAGACTTCAATCACTTAAGGGCAGAGCGTTTCCTTAGGAATTTAAATTAAGAAAAAAAAAAATTTATTAGAATTTATGCTTATAGCTTTTGAATTTTGAAAACAAAAAATGAATGAAAACCAAACTTAATGCAAAACATAAATAATGTGAATAATGCATCTTACTTAAAATACTTCGCTTATAAATGTTGCTAATCAAACGAAATCCAGTGGCACCATGACATGACAGTTATGTCTATCGCCCACTACCCCATTAGCCAAGGAATAGAATACGGTGATTGGTGTCTAGCCGCAAGCAGTGAGTGATGAACTGCAGGGTTGTTGTCACCGCCCATGGGTATAAGTGCTAGACGAGAAACTGCCAAAGGCCGGTCAGTCCTAAGGAATAAAGAATGGAATTTTGGTGTTGAAGTATATATTTTGGGTCATAAAGAATTCATGTGAAAACATAATTAGTCATAATTATCAAATATACCTGGATCCAGATTTTCTGGAATAAATTCATATCATATAGTTTCATATATAAACCCCAAAGAGCCAAGGAATCAAGCTATATTTGAGTCATCCAAACTGGATTTGCAGCAAAGAGAAATAAAATAATGTAAGTTGATTATTGGCTTTATTATATTTAATTGATCTAGTAAAATATAAACAAGCTCGTTAACTAGTGTTTCTTACTATTTAGTTTAAATATAACTAATTTAAAATAAAAATAAAAATGGTAAATTTCACAACAATGAGACTACATCATAGTTATGTCTAAGAATAACACACAAATAGAGTGGAAAATTGAACGAGTAACTTAACATCTCACTTAATCACCGTCTATACAAGACCCGTGAAGAACTAAATTAAAATAATTAAAATATGGAATTGTTTTACATTTTATCTATTCATTTTAATTGGGATTGATTATTTTCAATCAAATATTTATGAAATGAAAAATGGTTTTATTATTTTACTTTAATTTAATATATTGATTGATTATATATTAATTAAATGTAATTGTAATTTAATTAAGTTTATTTATATGTAAATTTAAAATGTAAAAGAATTAAACTTTTGATTAAAGTAAAATAAATTATTCTACTATTGATTGGTTATAAGTTAGGTGGCCTAATATGTTTTACTATAATTTTGTAGCTACGGTGTTAACCTAACCCTTTTACTTATTTCCTCCCCATTTTATTTGAATAAAACAAATTGAAAATTTAAGTGGCTTTTCCTTCAAATAAAAATTGGACAATTTTTTAATATGGTAGTGATGTTGTAAGGTAATATGCCTAGTTTAACATTTTGACTAAATCAAATTATATATATATAAACTTTTTAACTCAATCAAAATAGAATAAAAAAATATAATAAAATGAACCATGTTAACGACCCATACTTTTAACCATGATTATTAAGCTTTATACTTTAGAATAAGCAAAACTTATTAATTCAATTGTATATGACTTATAAGTCATATATAACATTGAATATCACTCCACATTAATGTGTGAATGATATTTTATTAAATTAAAATAAAATATAATATTATATTAATGGTTAATGAGATTTTATTAAAAATTGAAATGAAATATATAAATATATATATTCTTTTGTCATGAAGAAGTGTGATATGGATATATAAATATGAGAAAGGATTCTAACAAGGTATGTACCTTGCAATTTTATTTTAAAATAATGGGATGTTCTCCAGGCACTTTATAGTTGTTCTATGTGATTGACATGTTGGGTTGAGGGCATGAAAATCAACATCATAATGGTTGGTCGTCCAACTCACACAATTCATAATGGGCTTTATAGTTGTTCTATGTGATTGACATGTCAAGTTGAGGACATGAAAATCAACATCATAATGGTTGGTCGTCCAACTCACACAATCCATAATGGGAAACAACATAATGGTTGGTCACACAATCCATAATGGGAAACAACATAATGGTTGGTCGTCCAACTCAGACAATCCATAATGGGCTTAAGTTAGTTGGACAATCCATAATGGGCTTAAGTTTGGCAACTGCACAGTTCATTGTTGTGTAGTTGTTATGCTAATCTTTTATCACATGGAAAATATTAGTATATTCTATATGAGGAATATACAATGAGATTACCATAACAACAAAGCTCATCAAGTGACCCACAAGAATTGAACCTAGGTGGAGAGTATCAAAATCATTCCTCCAAACCATCCAAGATAAGTCCAATTAAGAATATGCAAAGATGATCTTCAATACAGATAATTTCTCACATATATAAACATATTTGAACAAGCTCCCTTTTATCATGACTTAGGTTAGCACCTTCAGATTAGCAATCATATTTAGGCTAACACATTCATACTAACACTATTCAATTTGGTGGTTCTTTGACTAGGTAATTGTGAATGGTGTAGTTTAACTTAGAAGAAATAACTTTTTTCACCCGAATTCACTAAAATTCGGCAAGAAAATTTCAAGATTTTTTTGTTGTTTAAAATACATTTTTGAATGCATAAATGGATTCAACGCCCTTGAAAACCCTTGGGGCACTCAAATTATGCATATTAAACAATTTAAACTCAGTTTTTTAAAAATCTCTAACAGATTTTGATTAAAATTAACCAGAAAACTGATCATGAAAAATTCCATTTCGTCTATAAGTCAGACTACGTCATTGTGAATATGGTGTATTTATTAGTTCAAATTAGCCTTTAACCCTAACCATTATTGCATGCATTAGTTACATTCATGACTCCAATAGGTAGGTTTTCATAATTAATCAGAGTAATACTTAAAACTTTTGAAAATTAAATTATCAATAATTTATGAATATTCAACATTTTGTGTTAACACTACATTTATTATAAATAAATCAAATAAATTCAAAAAATAATATTTTCTATTGTCTATTATTATGTTTTAAATAATGTAAATTCAAAAAATAATTAAAATAAAATAAAATTCAAAAAATAAGTATTTTAAATTTACATTATTTTAAATATAAAAACAGATGATATAAATTTTAATTGTTTGAATTTTATTTATTTAATTAACAACAAATAAAATATTCAAAATATTCAACAAAAACTTAATACTAATAAAATTATATTAACTATGCAGTTTTACCAATCAAACAAATCATACATTGACATTGAAACAATTTAGTAAGTTTTTTCAAAATTATAATTTGATTATCCGAATAAATATGTATAAAAAAAGTTTTACCAATTTTCCTTGTGTATGTATCAACCATATATCCCTACCAGTGACATCCATAAACCTATTTGTCTTTCATAATAAATATAAAATAATTAAATAATTAGGTTGGTGCATGCTACTTTGGACATAATGCAACCTTGGGGATGGAAATAAAGATCTAAGCACTTACTTTTGTAATTGGAAAAGAATGAAGGCAATGTTACATGTAGTCACGGTAAGCACAAAATTCATGGTCCAACGTATTGAATTGGAGGCCCACCCTTCAAGTTTTTGTACTGTTAAACTAATTAATACATACAAACTCGTTCCTTCTATTGCCTCTAGCTCACACAGTCTGTAATGGTCTAGTGTCTGGCAACTACATGATATTGGAGAAGGACAGTAGATCGATATGATTACACAATAAGAGGGAGACGAATTAAAAAATAATAATAATAATAATAATAATTTTGTTTGTTAATTTTAACCTTATATATTATGATTTTTTTTGTCAAAGCCAATATCACTTGGTAATCAATGCTAAATCAAATATGTTATACCCTGCCTTGTGGCAAGAATAATAAGAAGAAAGTGTTTAACAGTTTGGAGTGAAAGCAATCTTCCATTATCGATTGAAGTTTGTGAAAAGTATTTTTTACAAAGGAATAATGTAAAGGAGTAAAATGAAGTCTATCGAAGAAGTATAATTATAGAAGATTGTCATAAAATGTTAATGAAGTGGAGAAGATAATTTGGAATGTGAAATGGATTGTGAAATAAAGAAAAAAGAGTTTTAGATTGCTATGTTTTAGGAGAGCAAAGAAAATGAAATAATTTAATGGTATGAAGTTTGTAGGAAATGTGTGATTGTAGAAGAGGATAGGTGGTAAAGATCAGAGGATTTCTATGAAGTTGAGCTAAGGATTTAGAGCAAAAAGTAAAGAACATAACTAAGGAGTAGAACAAAACAAATCTAAAATTCATACTCAATAAATTTTGTTAAACATTCATCAAGTTAGTGCTTGTATTTCTTATGGGGTTGGTGCTTGTATTTCTTGGTTGGTACCAAAAAATCTTTGCAACAATAAATTGATGCCTATTATATCATTCATTAATAATAAAAAAATAAAAATTATTTCTTATATATCCATTGTACTTCACACTATTAATGTGATTTCATTTACTTATATATTCAAAACATTTTTATTAATTAAAATTAAAAATTATACTGATCTACATCCCAATAACACTAAATTATTAAAATGAATACATAAAATTATTCCTAAAAGTATTACAACGTTTACAAATATTTATATTGAATTTTTTATAAACAAATAACTAGATTATATCCCTCAAATAAATTAATAAATATTAATAAGTGTTTCGTGTAATGCAAAATAACTTTCCTATTTAGAAATCACACTCACACAATTTAATGATCTTATACCTTTCATGCTTTAACCGATGGATAGCTCAATAATTCCCATCCACACTAACATATATCAAAATATATATCACGATTTTTTACCTGGAAAATATAAATATATATATATAGATATATTCTACGATTTAATGATTTTATATCATTCATGCTTTAACCAGTAGATGACTATAATTCCAATCCACGGTAACATATCTCAAAATATACATCACCATTTTCTACCAACAACCAAACTTACATTACTACTCACCCTTTCCGTGCATTATCTTGACTCTTTGGACACCGAAATGACAAAGTGAGATTTGGATGGTTATTCATGTTGAAATTTGGATGGATTTTTTATTCTTCTGTCAGATATTTTTTTGTGGTTGATATTTTGAGTTTTTATGTTTTTCGTCTAGTAATATTAGGTTTAAAATTATGTTTCCTTATGTTTTGATAATAAATTATTTTTTATTATAAAAAATTGATTAAAAATATTACATATTATAATAAGTAAATAATTAAAATGATCATAATACACAAATGATAAATCTTGGTTTGAAATTGCATGAAAAGCTCACAAAAAAATAACACACAAATGATAAATCTTGGTTTAAAATTGCATGAAAAGCTCACAAAAAAATCTCCATAACTTTGAAATTACTTGTCTTTAACAGAGACATGATATAACACTTGTATATATGAGATATGACTAAGCTTGAAATATTATAAGACATATAAGATGACCAACAAAATAAAACTTTTGAGTGTTATAAAAAATAACTCGGAAATAGAATAATTAATATGATTTATGCTATGCTTCACATAATCTAACATATACTTGTAAAAAGAGCTTCTACGTAAATCACATAAAAAGATCATTGTCGACGCATTTCGAACCAACCAGTGTGGTTCATCGTCAGGACAAGTTGAAGAAACAGATAAATAGACTGAGCAGAGACTCCAACGGCTACATAACAGCTATATTTGACTTTAGGACCTAGGCCATAATTATATTAATAAATTTAATCTAAATATTATTTTTATAATATTAAGTTAATAATATAATATTTTATTCCTTGAGATAAGAGAAATTAGGTTATATTAATAAATTTAATCTAATTATTATTTTTATAATATAAGTTAATAATATTATTTTATATTATGAGGATCACAGAAGCCTCAATTCTAACATATACTATCAGATCAAAGGTAAATTATATATTTGAAAGTATATATTTTAATAGTATATATATTTTAGCATTGTTTTGGATCATGAGATATACACTAATATTAACAAGATTGAATGCATAGTATATGAACCTTTTAAAAATTAAAAGACTTAACTCATAACAAATGGACATCGTGGATCTCTTAACATCATGTTATAGGATTATGTGATGGATTTTTCCTTCATTATTAGATTCTCGGAGAGAAAATACTTATAAGCATTAAATGTGGTAAAACCATGCTTTGATCAAATCCTTCTTTTATCACCAAAATTTAGCAATCCCTCTCTCTCTCTCTCGATATATTATATATATATATATATATATTATATATATATATATATATATTGAGACAACGAAATTGGTGTTATTAATGTAATTGTATTGAATTAAATCATAACAAACTCACTTTAATAGGGCTACAAACACTCGCACACAGACATACACACATCTCATCTCTGATTGACAAATAATTTTCATCCCATATCTTATTAGAATGCTTTTGGTTGTTTTTTGTAACATCTGAACATGTAACCTTTTAATGCATACAAGCACAAAATTATGTTTGAGTCTTGAGCTTTACCAACTCAATTAAAGGTGACCCTACATTCATCCCATCTCTCAATGGGATGTTTCTAGCTTTGGGAGAAGTGAGAGGGCTCAAGAGCATGCATGGGAGATGGACATGGAATCAAGAAGGAATAATGTAACAAAAAAACAAAAAAACAAAGGGCTTTGGCAGTATGTCTAGAGAAAAATTTTGCTGCCATGAACATGATACAACAAATTGTGGGAAATATATTCATGAACTACAATTGACCTTATATTCATCCCATCTCTGGTTGGGATGCTTCCAGGTCATGAGCATGAATGAAAGATATATATGGTGTTTAGAAAATAGAATCCAATAAATATACCCCAAAAGAAGAAAAGGGCTTTGGTAGCATGTCTAGAGAAAACTTGTGCTAGCAAGAGCATGATGCAACAAATTGTGGGCAATTTTATCCCTTTCCTGCATAGAACTTCGAGAGTGCACACACCTTTCTAGACATATCTCATCATCCACCAATTCAAGTGCCAACTTTGGATCAAAATCCTGATTGTGTTGTTCACAAATATTATGCAACAAAACAACATGCTCCAAGAACAACTGGAAAGTCAAGCAGCGTCAACTCAGTGTGTTTTCCCAAACAACGCCACCTCCCTTTAAATCAACCGGGTGCATTCTTTGCAATCTTATGGATCTTTTTTATCTTCTCATTGGAAGTACACTGAGTCCAAGTAAGATTATGTTGAATATATGGAACTAGAAGCCAATCCAAGAGTGGATAAGCAGAGCTACCCACAACCCAACCCCCATTAAAGAAACCATTCATTCCCAACTTGAAAAGATCAAAATTGTCTAGGACTAAGTCATCAGATCTAGAAATCGATAAGCCTATAAAGTTATCAGTGAAGGAGCCTATGCTATCTACAACTCCTTGCAATGTAATGGAGTAAGATGTTCTATGGTTTCTTTCAATGTACCTTTCGTTGAAGTAAATAACTATATTAGCCTCGGGAGGAATAATAGGAATATGAGTCGTGTACATGGCCCCAACAACCTTAGGAATCCCATAAATTATTTCAAACTCTTTCATCAAGACCTACATCCGATCTTTGGAAGGCCACTAAATACATTTGAGGTGAAGCACCTGAGAAATGGCAACATATACTCCCAATACCAACTTAAGATAGGTCGATATCCCAAATCCAAATCTCTTGGATACCAAACTCAATGGCTCCCTAATGGCTATCCTTAATGTTTGACTCACAGGGATCGCTACCCTCAACATTGTGTCCTCCTTGGCCACCACTGAATTCAATTCTTCGCAAATATGATTGAAAGTTTTCCTACTCGTTCAGAAGGATTTATGGAACTCCGAATCATGGAATCCTAGATGATTACACTATTCTGAGTAGGCCTATGATACAAGATACATTTTATGGATCCATGGTTATAAAAGAGCCTTGGTCAAGCTTATTAATTTTTAAAATGTATATTTTTATTCAAATTTAAAATAAAATAGCTTTATGCTTTCAAATAAGAATTCAGATTTTGGGTAAATTGATCTTTAGAAAAATAGTAATAATTCTTACTTTTATTTATGTTCAAAAAATTCACAATTGGATGACTTTTTGTAGAGTTTAGAGCAGCTAGGGAAACTATCTCCAAACCTAGCCCTCTTGAGCCTACATCTCTCCATATTGTGCAATTGGTTATAGTATTCCTACATGCAATTATAACACTATTTTATCATTCTTTTATAATCTCCATCTTCCTCTTATGATTTTTTTTTTTCGAACATTGGCCTCTCCAACTTGTAATTCATGTCTCACTCCTATTTTGTTTCCCCGCGAACATCGCTAGTACTAGTAGAAGCAATCACTTGAAGATGGTCAATTTCGTGAGAGGCCGCCTCCGCTTTATTATCGGGACTCGGACCCATCTCAAAAGATCCTCCAATTTCCTTAGAGTCAAGTTACATGGAAAGAACTACATGAATTTAATGAAATATTTGGATTGAGATCCTCCAATTTCCTTAGAGCCAAGTTACATGGAAAGAACTACATCAATTTAATGAAAGATTTGGATGGATGGATCCATAGCTCCCAAACCATCTCGATTTTAATTCTCGGTTATTTTCTAAAATATACAGAAAATAATTATTTGAAAATCTAAAAGTATGTTTTACTAGCACGACTTCTCATTATTGCAATCAATCTGCTACTATTTAATTTTTATCAAACCATTTGAATGTTACAATTTCAATAAAAAGAAATAATTTTTTTCAACCGATGTTAAGAGGGAAAGTTTGCCAAGAGAATATTTCCATCTCAAAGACTCTGAATTAACTGGAGGATATCCTCCATGTCTTCTCCAAATTTCAAATTCCCTTTGCCCACCAAATGAGAATTTCATGATGTTTTTACATTTTACATGCCCTTCACCATTTTTCATGCTAATAAACTAAACTAGTAATATTGGATCTTCCAGCATTTAACTCTTCTATGTAATAATCAAAAAGTAATTCTATGTTTGTTCATAAAACTTCAAGGTAGAATCATATAGTTTTCACATAGATGCTAGTGAGCAGTGTACAACATCCGAGGCGTGAGCATGGTCATCCAAGTCTCCAATGTGAGTATAATACTAATCATCTTACACTGTATGATGTTGAAAATATAGTGGGATTATGGTAATTTACTAAAATAACAGCTACCAACATTTATTCATGTTTAACACCACATTCTTTAAACCAAATTAGCAAAGTTGTGCTTATAATTGCAAACTTCCAGACTTCACATAAATATATCCATCTCTAACAAAAACAAATCGTTGGAATATCAACAATTGATCCCCAATTTGGACAATCATCTGGACAATCTTCAAGCCGCTGAACACTCGAAAACAAATATGGACAGTGTGGACTTTTAGTTGACCATTCAACTATAAATTTTCACCATTACCTTTTTCATTCTTCTGTAATATTTTATGCAGTTTTACCATTAGCAACACATTTGCAACAATGTAAAGAGGGCAAAATTTTCAAACATTTGTCAACCCAGAAACATTATTTTTAACATATTATGGTCTATACGTATATTATATATGAAAGTTTTCAATTTTCCCTCATTAACACACGTTAATTCTAGTTTTATTACAATTTCCAGATCCAAAAAAATAAGATCCTTTTGACTAAAATTAAAAAGAAATATTTATTTTTTTTTAACTTAATTAAATAAAAATAAAAACATAACGGACACTGGTTAGTTTACAATCTAGTTTTATTGTAATTTCCAGATCAAAAAAATAAGATGTCTGACTAAAAATAGAAAACAAATATTTAGTTTTCATTTTTTTTAACTTAATTAAATTAAAATAAAAATACAACACAATTTTAGGTAAATTTTAGCCCTTGTAAATTTCAGGTATGATAAGGTTAGGATGTACCAATGATTTAAAAATCAATTTAATTTATGATTTATGATTTCTATATTTTTAATTTCCAAAAAAAAATATTCATAATTTGAAGTTTGAGTTAAGAAATCTCTATTATTTTTTGGTTTTTTCTATAAAAATTCCTATATGCATTTGGAAAAGAAAAATCCAACAGCTAAATCATGATTTTTTTAAAAAATAAAAATAAAATTTTTTTTTTAGTGAAGTTTGAATTAGGAAATTTGTATTATTTCTTGGTTTTTTTTATAGGAACTCCTGTATGCATTTGAAAAAAAAAATTCCAAAAGCCAAACCATGATTTCTTAAAATTATCACTATGAAATTTGTGACCTGTCAATAGCATCTAATTTCAAAGTATACGGAAATTGCCAATGGTTCGTAGTGATTTTTTAAATATATTTTTAAATACATAAATAGATTTAATGTCTAGTGATATTTGAAATAGAATTAAATTGGTTATATTTTAGTTAAAAACTACCAAATAGCATTAAACATCTTATCCATTCCAATTTTGAAAATTTAAATTCTCAACTTTCGTTTCTAGAAAACTACCAAATAGCATTAAAGACTCTTATACAAAGTTTAGATACTGAAAATTTTACTCTTCAGTTAATTACTTAAAATTTATTTGGATGAGTGTTGGATAGATTACTAAGTCGTAGACAAGCTCCTTAGTTATGAAATTCCTTATTTAACAAGGTTGCCAACCTTAAAAATTTCGTAAAACAATTTTCAGAACATCATGCACAAACATGGGGAGAAATCGATAAATGTTGATTTTGAATTTTGATTTATAAATAAATCTAATACTTTAAAAACCTCTTATCTATTTCAATTTTGAAAATTCAAAATCTTCAACTTCCAATTCTAGAAAAATACCCAATAGCATTAAACTTCTTATCCACTCCGATTTTGAAAATTCAAAAACCTCAACTTCTTATTCTAGAAAACTACCAAAAGACATTTATACAACAAGAACAAACTTTAGATACAGAAAATTTTACGCTACATTTAGTTAATTACTTAAACTTTAGATACCAAACATTATAATAACGTTACATTTAGTTAATTACTTAAACTTTATTTGGATGAGTATGGGATATATTACTAAGTCTTGGGCACTGGGAAGGCTCAGTTATGAAGTTCCTTATTTAACAAGGTTGCCAACCTTAAAATCTTCTTAAAACAATTGCCCGAACATCATGCAAAAAATTGGAGAGAAATCGAAGAAAATATTTTTGAAATTTTGATTCATAAATAAATCTAATACCTTAAAACCTTTTATCTATTTCAATTTTTAAAATTCAAAATCTTCAACTTCCCATTCCACAAAACTACCAAATAACATTAAACATCTTATCCACTCCAATTTTGAAAATTCAAAATCCTCAACTTCCAAATACTACCAAATAACATAAAACCATAAAACACATAATAGATTCAAATACAAAAAATAAAATACACACTTTTTTTTTTCTTGAATTTGAGGGTGTATCAAGCTACCAACCTGAGTTTGCACTGCTACCCAAGTTGGTTGGAAGAAATCACGGCTTAATTTACTTCAAAATTTCTTTAGGGGCTCCCTACTCTGGTTGGAAGAAATCATGCCTTAATTTACTTCAAAATTTCGTGAAGGGTTGTATACCATATCAAAATTTACATATAACTTGTAAGTATTTTTTAAGTTTTACAATAACTAACGGCGTAAGTAAATAAAGCAACCACGCCTTAATTTACTTCAAAATTTCTCAAGGGCTATATACCATATGAAATTTTACATAACTTGTAAGTATTTTTCAGGTTTTACAATAAACTAACAACATAAGTAAATAAAGAATACATCCGTGATACCATGAGTCTAGCCGTTTTGAACAAGACACTAACAAATTCAATAGTGCAACACATAATTTATCAAACCACATATGGTTAGATGTTAAAGGTGAAAGTGGTAGATTCGAAAGTTGTTTTGCAACAGAGTAAATTCCAATGCTAGTAAATAGGTCATTAAATTTTGTCATCAATATTCATATGGCCAACTGTTACTCTCATATTGTCCTATTAATTCTCAACAACAAGCTCTTGAAAGAATATAGCACGCTAGCCATAGCCCTGTAGTCCCTAGGTACAAAACAAATAGTCCGTAGGTACAAAACAATACTGGATCACCCATGTGTAATATGTACATTATGATTAAATTTTTGTAAACTCAACTTATAATAAATAACTTTAGGGATTTGTAAATTGGGGTACAATAGATTTTTAAGATTTAGATTTTTAATTAAATGTCTAATAGGTCCCAATCATAGTTAATATCTTATTTGGCCAGTTCGGTTTGGTACGAGGATTAATTCGGAGAATTCCAATTCGGTATAGTGCTACATTTTTGTCAAAGTCACATGCTCCAGTTCATTGTCTCCTGCTTCCTCCCTTAACGTGTTTCGCACCCCAACATGAATACGTAATGTGCTTCGTTACACTGAACAATGGCTTGTGCTTAGTTACCCCAACATGAACAATGGCTTGTGCTTAGTTACCCCAACATGAATACGTAATGTGCTTAGTTACATTGAACAATGCCCTGTGCTTAGTTACACTGAACAATGGCCATATGCATGGTTGACTAAATACATAAGAATTTTTCAAATTAAGGGATTTTCAAACATTGTGTAAATATATTTATAAATTCAGAAGATGGTGTTGTAAGTATGTAAATTTAAAAGTATTGATTTACTTTTTTTATTTATTTTGTTAAAAAAATAAAATTTATAGTTACTTCAATAACTTAAAAACTTATTTTTCAATTGTTGACTTAGTGGAAATAGGTTTAATTGTTGATTCCAGCTTTGCTTTATTGATGCACTGGAAGAATATAAGTTCGGATTTGCGCAACCCTGATGAAAATAATACAGGGAAGGGCAAAACAAGTTTGGAACTAGGCAACCTTGGTGGAAAATTGAAATAATGTAGAAAAAGGCAAAGCTAATGCTAAGATCAATTACCCTTTATAAATTTTCTTATAAGAATTAGCAAATTGGTATTTTCTGTATTCAAGCTTCTGTAATCACATATGAATAACGGCAAGTTGGTATTTCTAATTGGAAAAGATTGACGATTTTTATAGGGAAAAAAAAGGGGTAATTTGATCTTAGCAAATTGGATAATTCTTATGGGAAAAAAATAAAAAATAAAAAAATATAATTTTATAAGAAAAAAAATAAAAAAATAAGTAATTCTATATTAAATTTTTTTATAAAATTGACAAATTTGCAATTAAGAAAAGATAATGCTTACCTTAAAATTATAAAATAACAAATGTTGCAAATCAATAACTCTATATAAAACATAAAAAACAGTAATTTCTATTTGGAAAACTCAACTTATACATTTTATAAAATTTTGAAATATAATGATTATTAAATTATTAAAAATAATATATAAATATATGATATTGTAAAATTGATAGTGTCCAAATTTCCTTTAGTGAATTTTATAGAATCGATTTTTTTTTTTTTGCATCAAATTTCGAATCCGAATTCAAATTTGGTAAAAATGGTCCAAATAGATGTGACCTGCACAAATTTTCACCCACCATAAAATACTTGCTAGAAACTTAAAATACATAAGTCAATTCCCAGGCCTGCTCTCCGCGATCAGTTTTCACCCACCATAAAATACTTGGTGGAAACTTAAAATATATAAGTCAATTCCCAGGCCTGCTCTCCACGATCAGTCACATGGAATCGATGTGGGGTCTGCGGTGGAGAGTTTTTAGCCAAGCACGCACAGTGGAAATTACTCGCTTCTTTCTCGAAAGTGGTTTTTGTCAGACAACCACTCCATGTTCACTGACTTTCCATCCTTACCGTTGAAAATATGTAGAAATTACTCGTATTTTTTTAAACAATCACTCCATTTTATAATTTTCCATAATTCTCAACAACCAGATCTTGAAAGAATATAGTAAACTAGCTATAGCTTTATGGTCTATAAGTATAAAGCAATCACACTAGATCAAAGCAATCACACTAGATCACCTATATGTAATTTGTATATTATAATTAGATTTTTGTAAACTCAACTTATAATTTTAGAAATTTGTAAATTCCAGTGCAATAAATTTTGGAGTTGTTTATAATGCTACTTTTTGGAAGCCTTTCAGGTGAGTTTTTCTGGTCAAAATCTGGCAGCAATATATTTGAATCGCAAGTCTGATAGCTAGTTTCTGCACAATCAAAGCGTACCAAGGGTTTTTCATGGTGCTGAATCCAAATATGTAGTTAAAAAAACATTTTAACTACAACAAATCAAGATTTAACTTCAATTTCTTCTCTACCGGATTCAGTCACCGAAATCTCCAAAAAATCCCATTATAAACAACTCCATAAATTTTGACCATTTAAATTTTTAATTAAAAATCACCCAGATATTTTAGAATCTGAGGTGCACACATTTTCACCGACCCGTAAAATAAGTTTTGAAACTTAAAATACGTCCTATACGACATCAATTTCCGGGCCTGCTTTCCCATCAATCACATGAAATCGATGTGGAGTCGGCGGTGGAGAGGTTGTAGTGAAGCACGCACAGTGGAAATTACTCGGTTCTTTCTCGAAAGTGGATTTTGTCAAACAACCACTCAGGACGTCAATTTCCAGGCCTGCTCCACGATCAATCACATGGAATCGATGTGGGGTCGGCGGTGGAGAGTTTGTAGTCAAAGCACGCACAGTGGAAATTACTCGCTTCTTTCTCGAGAGTGGATTTTGTGAGACAACCACTCCATGCTCACTGACTTTCCATCCTTGCTTTGAAAAGAAGTGGAAATTACTCGTCCTTTTGTTAAACAATCACTCCAGAGTCCAAGCCATCTTAGTCCACAGTGGGTACATGTCTGTGATTACAGACGTTAGATGATGCCACGAAAACTGGCCATCACTCTGCAGTCCAATCTGAGCATCAGCACCGCTATAAATAGTATCCCATGCTATGCTTCAGATACCAATTAAAAATGCTTCGGAATTAGTGCTCCAGTTTGCTTTTGTAGTGTGAGTAATGGTTCTGGTTACTTACAGGCTCTAACGTTTTAGTGAAGCACGCACAGTGGAAATTACTCGGTTCTTTCTCGAAAGTGGTTTTTGTCAGACAACCACTCCATGCTCACTGACTTTCCATCCTTAGCTTTGAAAAGATGTGGAAATTACTCATCTTTTCGTTAAACAATTACACCATTTCATAATGTTCCATTAATTCTCAACAGCCAGATCTCGAAAGAATATAACAAGCTAACCATAGCCTTGTAGTCTCCATATTATCTCATTAATTCTCAACTACAAGATCTTAAAAAAATATAAAACACTAACCATAACCCTGTAGTCTAAAATACATATGTAATATGTATATTATAATTAGATTTTTGTAAACTCAACCTATAATTTTAGAAATTTGTAAATTTCAATACAGTAAATTTTGGAGTTGTCTATAATGCGACTTTTTGGAGATTCCGGTGACAGAATCCGGCGGAAGAAATGAGGTTAAATCTTGATTTTTAGCAGTTAAAATGGTTTTTTAACTGCATATTTGGATTCAGCGCCCTGAAAAACCCCTGGTAGCATTTGATTGTGCAGAAACTAGCTATCAAACTTGAGATTCCAATGAATTGCTACCGGATTTTGACCGGAAAAATCAGGCAGAAAAACTTTCAAAAAGTCGCGTTATAAACTACTGCGTAAATTTTTACTTATGTCGCCCCAATATATTTTAGAATCTTACATGCACAAATTTTCACCGACCCATAAAATAAGTTCTGAAACTTAAAATACGTCCTATACGACGTCAATTTCCAGGCCTGCTCTCCGATCAATCACATGAAATCGATGTGAGGTCGGCGGTGGAGAGTTTGTATCAAAATCATTACCAGTGTGACAAGATCATATCATGGCAGATCCTGGTTTCCTCCCTGGATTTATTAGCGTCGGAATTGACATTGCCGTCCGCCAGATTCTCCACCACGTTGGGGTTGCAGTCAGCTGTTTGGTGGTGCAAATTAGCACCCTTAAACGGTTTAGGTTTAAAATGTTTGGTACATTTAATAAGTTGGAACATAGAAAACAATAAAATTATTGCAATCACTTGTTTTTAATTGCATAGTAATCTTAAACCATTAAATTTTTATTTGTATATAACTTGATTGCTCGTTGCACACCATTTTTTTTAAGTAATGCTATTCTATTAAAGAAAAAGATAAAAATACAACGAGGCTTCAGTCTCTGTGGTACTGAATATAGTTATGTCATTGGTAAGCAGAAAGCCCAAACGTGATTTCCCACCGAGGGGAAACCAGTCCAAGTGTACTCAAATGTCAAATGCCCACAAAGGGGTCCCATAACATAATAAAAAACAAAAGAAATCCCCCACAGGGGTCTTGAATCAGAACCAATCAGAATGTACCACATGGATTGAAAAAACATTAGGATAAAACCACATGAAAACAACTACTAGATGACCTGGCGGTTCGAGTAGATGTCTTGCTGAGCCCACTAGGCATCTGGTGGAGGCTCCTCCATAACACGACAGTTGTTAGTCATCCTCGTCCACTGGCTCATCCACCACTGCAGTCGTGGCACCTTGGCTACCTCTAACCTCTTGCATGCCATTCAGGTTGCCATCCACTGCATGCTTGCCTCCAGCAATCTCCTTGCCATGCAGAGTGTTGTCATGGCCATCTTTGTGCCTGAGCTTAGCAATCTTCCTGTCTGTGTCTTCCGGTCCGCCTGTGTCTCGCGTCTCCTCGGCCTTCGGTTGCTTGCTGGTCTGTCCTTTCTTTGGCCCAGGTCCGTGGGTTTTAGCACCCTGCGCACCTTGCGGACGCAATTCTTCACTGAAGGCCACTGTGATAGTGGCAATAATGTCGGGACGATGCAACATGCCGTGGAAATGGAATTGGGTGGTGTGGCAGGAAGGATGAGGGGGGTCATGATGGCCTATCGTTTGGGTCGCTGCATTCTTCTTCTGGCGCCATATTCTTGTACCCGCCCTCTTCCGTTGCGGGTATGCGGATAACTGCTAGAGAGATGGTCTCTGGATTGATCAAAAGAGGGTGAGGAGGAAGGGGTCTCCAGTTCATGGGTGGGCGTAGAGTTGGGGTGAGTGCTTCAGCCGCGACTGCTACCATGTCTACTGCGCATCCGATGGGGTTGCCTCGGCATGGCTTGTCTAGCAGGTTGGCGATTAGTGGTATGGGCCAGGATGGCAGTGGTATTATCAGTATGAGCAGCAAGTGAAGCAGGGGTCACTATGGGATTACTGGAGCTGTTCAGTCGAGAAGCAAAGGTAATCTGGGCGGATTTCAAAGCACAGTGAGTGGCTTGGGTGAAATGGAAACCATTCCCCAAATCCATGCCGCTGAGAAGCCAGCACGTCTCCCTGTGATAGTGCGGGTGCTCGACTCCTCTGTGTGAGGGGGGCAAGAACATCTGAGCGAGGAAGGGGAGAATGAATTCTGGCTTGCATTAGCCATGTCTTTGAGCTTGCCGCAGATGTCTCGATCTGAGCACCAAGTTAATGGTGATTGCAGGTTGACAATTTTATGCCATAAATTGGCATGGAGGAGGACACGGGTGGCCATGTGGCTCAACCGCTTGCCATTCTCCTGTGTTATCTCCATTAATTGCAAATTAATCACCCGCATTCGAGTGTGCTCCATCGCTTTGCACCAATTCATTATATTCTTGTAAATGGGAGGCATTGGTGATGATATTGAACGAGCCTGTATGTGGAGTCCGATCACTGTCCACCCCCAAATTTGCCAGGAGATCAGCCACTTTGTTGCCATCTCTTTTGATGTGCATGAAAGTGATTGCTCTGTTAGTGATGAGCTAGTGTTCTATGAGCTCAAACCTTTCTACCAATCGCCAGTTGCTGACCACTTTGTATGCCGGGATCCCCTGCAATATTTGTTTAGCCATATTAATAAGAATCTGAGAGTCTCCTTCTATTATTAAGGGAAAGAATCTGTGTTGTTGAGCTAAAAAAAGACCTTGCCACAACCCTTCTAGCTCTGCAAAATTGTTCGTATCCCATCCAATTGAGCCCAAAAAGAGTAATAGTGGTTTGCCCCTGTGATCTCAAAAAAATCCCCCATATCCTGCTCTGCCTGGGTTGCCTTTGGAGGCTCCATCAAAGTTTAATTGTATCATATTATGTGGCGGAGGGATCCATTTGCTTGGGGTAATATGGTGAATAGAGGAGTTATTATGTTTTGTTGTTACCTGGTTCATTCGCAGGTTCCAATTTGTTCAGATATTCTGTTCCTGTGGAAGGGAAGGAAAGTCTTCTTCATTCCAAGTTTGGAGCATTAAGGTTTCTTGGAGATTATTGCAAAAGCTACTCCAAAGGACTTCTAATGGTGTACATTGATCTTTAAAGATGCGACGGTTCCTTTCTTTCCATATCAACCACATGAGGAAACCTGGAATAATTTTCCACAAAGAATTTAGCAGTTTACTTTTGTACAGATTGGTTGCCCAGCTACGTATGGTGTTGGTAATATCTTCTTTAACTCTTCCTTCTTTTTGGCATCTAAAGCTTGCTTTTTCCCAAAGTTTGTTTGTGAAATCACATGTGTGCATGAGGTGCTAAATGGTTTCTTCTTGTTGTTTACAGTTGGGGCATATGGAGGGTCCGTGGAAACTTCTTTTCCTTAGATTATCCCAAGTAAGTACTTTTTTGTTGCATACCAGCCATAGAAAAGTGGAGACTTTGGGCCAAATGTTGGGTGACCAAACTTTATCCCAAAGAGGCTCTTTGACTGTTTGATTTCCAATTATAAGTTTGTATGCCTCCTAAGTGGTGAAGGTATGTCTTGCAGTATAGCCCCATCGTATTATATCTTTCTTGTCAGAGAGACGAATTTTCCTGGTGCTAAGCTATGTGTCCACATCCTTATTGTTACACTGAAATTTGTCACCATGACTATCTGCAGTTAATATGACTCCATCAATAGTCATATTATCCTCCTTGTCAAGCCTTATACCTCTACTCTCCATGTCAAACTTCAAAAAGAGAGAAAGTCATTAAAAATCATGTTTATCTTTGGGTACGCAGGTTCTCTCTACCTTGCCTACATGTACGCATCCCAAGCTCATTGTACCTGCGTACTTGTACGCTTTGTAAGTCAAGGGATGGGTGCGTACTCCTGTAA
>APFE031744515.1:0-24697 GCA_000404065.3 Pinus taeda | reverse complement strand
ATAAATTTCAACTCAAAAATCATCTCACCTTTAAGATCTTGCATGATCTTGTCCTCTTTCCATTTCTACAATCCTGCTCACTTGAAATTGTGTATGCTGCATATCAAATTTAAAAGTCTGATCTTCAACAAAACCTTCTTCAGTTCTTCATCAAAACCTTCTTGCATTCATTAAAAACAAAACAAACATTCTTCAATGAAAACAGAGCCAGGCTCTGATACCACCTGATGCAATCCTGGCCTGCAATACCCAGGATTTTTCTTTTACCATGAATTTAAGAATGCATTTATGTCACTACCCAATTAACACTCCAATCTGGGCAATTTCATACTCTCGCAATCTCCATTCATATGCGGAAGCTTGTTTCAAATTCCTCTGTGAACACCATGCACAATCAATAAAGCGCCCTCTCTTTGCACAACTTTGATCAACACTTTCACTCTTCAGCAGCAACTTTTATTATGGAAATTATACAAAAAAAACGCAGTGCTCCTTTCGTTTGTTTGCAGTTCAAACTCCGATTAGAACACATAAGAAACAGCAACGCCTTTTCCTATTATGCCACCAATTTTATTATTCTGGCACAACGATTGAAATACAACCTCTTTCGCAGAACAATGAACCCCATCTCCAGCAAATGCAAAAGTTTATCCAAAAGTACGCATGGTGGAACCAGTCGTGGAGGTCTTCAGAACCATGGAAAGAAGCTTCGGATGCACTCGTACAGGCGGTTATTTGCTCTTGGGTGAATCCTTCTACGCATATCTCAATACTGTTGGAATAAAACCGAATTACAGAGATTTAATATATTAACCAAAGCCTTCTACAAGCTCGACCGGTTCAATGAAGCATCACGCGAGATCACAATGAAATTCGATCAAAAATACAATGAATTGACATGCATATACAACTTATAAAAATTCATAATTCCATTAGCTGGAGAACACAGTGATAGTCGAAGCCTCTTCCGCCCACCGTCGCCCTTCTCTGCTTCGTCATCATGGCATTGTTTTTCCAACACATGGAGGTAAATGATTTTTGATTGTAATGCATGGAGGCTTCAAGAAATATAAAAATCACCGTTCCACAATTCAATACACAGTCAAGAAAGCAAGCAGAGAAATAAAAAGGCCATTCAAGCCTTTAAACACAGTTAATAATTTATTGGATTCAACAGGAATCGCTTACTTATGAAGACATGGAGAGAAAAATTATCATCAATCTTTGGCATGCCTCCCCTCTCTGAGCTTGGCGACCAATCTCACACAAATTTAATAATGGCATGATTGCAGAAAATCAAATATTATATTCAAATACATACTACTTACATAAAACCTCCTACTTTGGCCTGAATTTCGATCATTTGGCCCTTTACAAATTTCTAAAGGCTTACAGAGCCTGCTCTCAATCTCACACTCACTCTCTCTGATCTTCAATGTCTTTGAGGATTCCTAATTTATAAAACTAAGCATGATCTAAAATCACTCAACTAAAAGCTCTAAGAGTCTACATGCAATGTATACATATGGTAAAAAGCATCTTGAGGCTTTTCCCATCTTTTTCCCTGTTCTAAAATAGAAAAGTTTTCCTTATCCCATAATGATCCACATTCACCGCTTTCTGCCTAAAACACTCTGTATTTCCTATTTTTTCATTTATTTAATTTGGAAACATCTAATTAATCACACTAACTTGTAACTTAGGGAAATAATTCTAGAATGCTTGACCCCCTATGACTATTATTTACAATAATTTCCCCTGGGTTGAATGCTCCTGCATCAGTCTCTCCCTCCTTGTCTTGTTCTCTATCTTCCCTCCTATCCCCCTCTATCTCTATGTCTTCTCTCTCTCTCTCTCTCTCTCCCTCTCCCTTCTCTTTCTCTCTCTACATCTATATCTCTCCCCCTATAACTCGATCTCCGTGTCCCTCCCTCTCTCCTTCTCTCTATCAAGTCCTCACTATCTTACTTCCTCTCTCTCGCTTTCTCTCCCACCTCCCTCTGCCTCTCCACAACATTACTCTCTCTCTCTCCCCCCTCCAACTCTTTCACTATCTCCCTCCCTCTCTCCTTCTCTCTCTTTCCTCCAACCCTTTCACTATCTCCCTCCCTCACTCATTCTCTCTCCCCCCTGCCCCAAATCTGTATGTCTCCGTCTCTCTCTTCCCCATCTCTCCCTCCCTCTCTCCTCTCTTCTCTCACCCCACTCTCTCTCCATCTCTGCCTTGTCACTCCTCTCACTCTACCTCTATCTCTCAATGTCATTGTTATTCACTCCCATTCTCTCGCCCTCCAACTCTCTCTCTCTCTCTCTCCCTCTCCATATTATCAAGAATTGTCACTCTGTGTAATCAATGATATATCTAAGCTATAATATATTTTATATTTATTTTTTTATTGTAATTATAAAATATATTATAGCCTACATATATCAAAATCAATTATAGTTTTTGGGTATGTTGGACAGATAAGCTATGGTACTAACCCATCGTATTGTAACAAAGCCTATTTCTAAGCTAATAATATTCACGCTAAAACGGGATGCATATCCAACTTTAAGAATTTTATTATATTGTAAGTTTATTGTACGTATTAAGTTATTATGTGCTTAATAATTAAATTTAAAATAAGGGTATGGAATCATTATTAGTCCCCACAGTCAAAGGACCCTAACCATACATTTTTTGTTGATCAATGATTGAAAAGTAGCTTATACTTGAGTAAATAACATATTATGCTCAATTGGTTCCCACCATAACTTAAGCTAGTCTTTGCATAAAGCGTTAATAGGAACAATATGTAAATACATATACTGTTAAGAAATTTACATATCCACTTCACATATGAATTTATTGGTTACCGCCAAATAAAGACTATAGAATGATTTGTATATTTTCCACTATTAATTTAGCTTTGACCAATGTTATAATTATTTATGCAATTTTTCCCGTCCCATAATTGAGGAACTAAGTTTCCCTCCAAAACCAAATTACAATATAATAAATTGAATTTTATTATTTTTATTAGCTTATTATTTTTATTATTATTTGAGCCAAGTTATAAATGTTTACACTCATTTACAAACACTACGAAATCGCCTCCATACAAGGCTCTATAATACTTTTATCTCCTCCATACAAGGCTATATATTACTTTCAACCTTTTACTATTTTTTAACTAAACTGATGTATAAATTTTTATCTTAGATATTTGGGTTGTAGAGCACCTCTCAATGCAACTATCCTAGATCCATATTAACCCCAAATATACCAGGAGTCGGGAGGAGTCCAGACTCATAAAATCTTTTGAGGTGCAAAACCTCGTGCAAAACTTGAGAAAATATTTGTACCTCGACAATTTGATCCCTCCTAGTGCTTGATATATATTGGGTGTAATCTTATTATATTGTAATTTTATTGTAAGTATTAAGTTATTATGTTCTTATTAATTATATTTAAAATAAGGTTATGGAATCGTTATTATTCGCCAGCATGGAAGGACCCTAACAATGATTTCTTTGTTGATCACTAATAGTTTAGCATTGACCAATGCAAGTTATAATCGCTAATTGTAAAAAAAAATAGTTTTTCAATATTATTAAGATAAATAATTTTTGAAACATTTGATTCCACCACAACTTGAAGGTCTTATTGCAACCTTTGCACAATATAATGTCATGTAGATAATTTCCTTACATATTTTATGCCATAATGTATATATATGGTTGCAATATTCAAGCATTATTTTTAGATAATTTTGTTGTGACCATCAAGAAATAAAATAAGATGTAAATAGGATGATTTGTATATTTTCCACTATTAATTTAGCATTGACCGAATGCTATAATTATTTATGTAATTTTTCCCATAACATAATTTCTCACTTGAGTTGGAGGAACTATGATTCCCTCCAAAAAAAAATTACAATAGAATAAATTGAAATTTATTATTTTTATTACTTTATCCTTTGAATGGGAAGAACTAAGTTTCCCTCCAAAACAAAATTACAATATAATAAATTCAAATTTATTTTTTTATTACTTTATCTTTTTTATTATTATTTGAGTGAAGATATAAATGTTTACACTCATTTACAAACACTACAAATCTCCCTTACATTGGTTTGTACAGCAACACCGCTCAGTGCAACTAGGCTAGATCCATATTAAACCCAAATATATTAGTATATATTGGGGTGTATACATTGGGTTGTAGAGCAACTCTAGGTGCAACAAGCTTAGATACATATTAACCCCAAATACATTAAGTGTTGAGACGGATCATATATTTTGAGGTGCAAAACCTCTTTTTTTACTGGAAAATTTGAGAAAAGATTTGCACCTTGACCGATTTGATCTGAGTGCTTGATATATATGGGGTTAAGATGGATCTAGGTTGGTTTCAGTGGTTCGTGGTCACACAAAATTTGTCGAACACCTAATTGTTCTCTTCATTCTAAATATGCTAAATATTTATCTTATTAATCTGATTATTTTAATTTTAATTTTAAATTTATTCAGTTAAATAATTTTAGTTAGATGATAGAGACTGCTAATAACTTGACTTACAATGCAACAATGTTGAATGATAGAAAACGTGAATAATACAAATTGAGTGAATTATAAATAGTAGATCATTCTCAAAATATTTTCTTCTACTCTTCTTATTGGGAACATGGGGAACATGTTATGTTTACCATCTTTTCCTATCAGCCATATGAAAAAAGCGGTTGAAATCCCAAACCGTTCAAATATTCAATTAGAGCTATTGTAGTCAACAACATACCTTGTCTCTCTCTTGCTATCTAATATTAATAATATGTTTCTCCGATAATTTTGATTTTACAAAGTGTTAAACCCCAAGTAAGATTCAATGGTAATTCCTTTCTATTACCTTGTTTGAATGCAAAGTGAATAAGAATGTTGAATGTTGGAAAATATGAATAATAAGAATGTAGACAATTACAAATAGTGTGAATAACAATGTTGAATGATGGAAAATAGGAATAATAATAATGTAGACAATTACAAAAAGTTTATAGTTTCAATAAGCAAACATTTCAAGTAAGTGAGTTATTACAAATGTCATCAATATTTTTTCTTGTTAATACATTGAAGTCAATTCATGCTATTAATTTAATTAATTTGAAGCTAATATACATCATACATCTATTTACATCAAATTAAAAATTAACAACTACATTGAAATCAATGCATATCGAATAGTATTAAAAATCAACATATATATCAAAATCAATGCATCTAGTGAAACAAATCAAATAGGATTAGAAATCAACATCTACATTGAAATCAATGCATGTAGTGAAAATAATTAAATAGGACTAGAAATCAATAACTATACTGAATCAATGCATCCATTGTAATCAATCAAATAGGATTAGTAATCAACATCTACACTAAAACTAGTGCAACTATTTCAATGAAAAAACAAAATTTTCATGGGCATCTAAATCCAAATTCTCTTACATTCTGTAAAATCTTAACTTCCTATTTCTCTATGGTTAACAATATTCGATATTAAAGAATAATATAGTAAATGTATTTTTATTTATGTGCCTCTTTCTGCTTCCCTCTTTCTCTCCCCTCCATCATTGTGTCTATCTCCCTCTCTCTCTCATCTTTCTTTGTCTCTCCATCTCTCTCTCTCTACCTCTCCCTCCCTCTCTTTCTCTCTCTTCTTCCCTCTCTCTCCCTCTCTCTCTCCTCTTTCTCTGTCTCTCCATCTCTCTCTCTATCTCTCCCTCCATATCTTTCTATCTCTCTTCTTCCCTCTACCCGGCCATCTATATTTATATCTCCCTCCATTTTCCCTTCTCTGCCTCTTTATCTCACCACCCCACACATAAATACTTTCTGTCTCCATATATACCTCTCTCCCTCCCTCCATGTATCTATCTCTATGTTCTTCCTTCTCTTCCCCCTCAATCTATATCTATATCTCCCTTCGTCTCTCCTTAATTGTATTTCTATCTCACCCACCAAACATTCTCTCTCTCTCTCTCTCTCATGTATTATATATATATATATATATATATATCCCTCTTCCTACCCTGCTCTCTCCCACCCTCTTTCTCCATCTCTACCTTGTCACCCCCTCTCTCTCTCCCTTTCACAATTCCCTCAATCTCTTCCCACCATCTCCCTCTTGCTCTCCCTCCCTATCTTCTTCTCTCTCTACCCTTATCTCCCCCCCATTTTTGTGTCTCCCTCTCTCTCTTTCTCTTTCCCTTCGCTCCCTCTATCTTTCCTTCCCTTACCTATCTCTCTTTGTCCCCCCTTCTTCTCTCCTCTCTCCATCTCCTCTCCATCTCTCCCTTGTCACTCCCTCCCCCTATCCACCTCTATCTCCTATGTTTTCTTCCTTCTCTCTCTTCCTCTCCTCGTCCAACTTGTTCCCTCTCTCCTTCTCTCTCTCAAGTCGTCACTCTCTTCCTTCCTCTCTCTCCCTTTCTATCCCACCTCCCTCTTTCTCTACCCCGATCACTATCTATCATTATCTCCTCTCGCACTCCTGTACGATGAAATCGGGGTTGTTAACACGCTAGAAGAGTCGGATTACCCGGAAGCGATTCTGAGTCAAACATCAACCGCGGTCACACATTCCTATTCCTTCAGGAGATCCGCTACGCTCATCGATTCCACATAGACATTCAATAAGTGGAAGGTCCAAATGGTCTCTACCAGTTCCCCATGAACAAAGTTGAATCAGATATCGCAACCCCGGCCATATACTTCCATTCCTAACGCTCTCCAATAGACTCTGTTCGACTCTGTTACATGCATGATGTTTGAAACGATCTATTCTGAGGTCGCAAGATCGAACGCTAAAATATCTTCGAGCCGCGGCAATTTCTATGAACAAAGACTCCCTTCCGTGTGCTCTACGAACAAAGACTCCCTTCATAGTATATAGTATATACTACAATTAATTTGAATTCAATTCCATATTCACATTTATTCACCACATCAGATCAAGAAATTCGGATACTCGGATACGCCTCCCATCCCCTTCTCCGTCATGTATTTATAGACTATGCCCCTTTGTGAGTATTGTATATTCATGAAATAGTTTACGTGCAATTGCAAATCAGCCCTACACAGCATTTCTGCCATAATTTTTGTTATGTCCAACCAATAGCTAGCACCCATCTATCGTTATTCAGCATCCGATCTTTTCGGCGGTATCCGATTAAGGGCATAAAAGTTGTCATTCCTGACACATCGGTTTTAACACTAGTAAACCGATAATCTCATTGCCCATGCAGATGAAAATCAGTATGTCTGTTATTGTAGATGCTGCTCTTCTCTTATTTGTGATGACGTTGTTGTTAAAGGAAGTCTCCGCCACGTGCAGGCCAATGCATGGGATTACTGATAAAAGAATGAATGTTCATTCTTGCGTAGCAGTAGAAGGTTTAGCTCTATGGCAATCACTTGCAGACGGTCAACCCGAGAACAATCTTCCAAAACCGCCACCACCGCCTCAAAGCAGTATTGTTGGCTCGTCGTTGGAAGCGGGGTTAGCGGGAAAATCTTGCGGGCCTCATCACGACAAAAATGTTCCGTGTCCACCAAATCTACGAACAGAGAAGTACAAGATGGACGTGAATGGCAAGGAAGAGATAACAAGGGATCATCAGACTTCCATTATGGCTGGAAAGAACAAACCAGCAGATACGCCCAGTTTGATGATTTAATTCTATTATAAAACCCAGGGCCTTCTCGCACGAGTACATAAAACTTAGGGCCATCTCTCACTTAGGGCCTTTTTGATCTTTTGCGTGTTCTTGTTCGTCGTAGGATATACTTTGATCTTTATAGTATTTTCTTTCAGGTTCCGATATGTCTCTTACCTATTCCGCAATAAAATATAATTTTGTTTTCTTTTTATTTATTATAATCGGGAACAGTGATCAAATTTGAACGCATCACAGCCCTTCAAAGGGCCTCTGGCACGTCACAGAAGTAGGGGGAAAATTTTACTAGTCAAAAAAAATTTAAAATTTGAATTTTTCCATTTTAAAAAGAAATTGGAATAATATTATAAAAATTTTTAAGAAGGGTTGTTAAGTTGTTAACCAGTCTAACCTTTTTTTTTTGAATTTCATTTTTTCTGAAATCTAGACTTTGAGAATTTCAATTTCCAACTCTCAGTGTGCACTGTAAGTCTATCACAAATTACAATAGTTAAACTTGTAAATTTCCTTTCTCAACTGATGTTAAATCCCCTTTCAAAAGCACCATTTTTCTAATTTGTGCCTAAAGCTTTCCATGCTAGCTTCAAATGAAATAAAACTAGATTCAAATGGAATAAAGCTTTCCACGCTAGCTTTTTTAGAAAGTCGGTGATGGTTGAGATTTGTGATATTAACCACTTAGGGCCAGCGAGTGCACAACGAAGAGGAAAACATTTCAAAAACAAGGGTATTTCAGTGAAACACATTAGCTTGTTCCTATGTTGAATAGATGGATGAATTAGCTGGTTTCTCTGTTGAATGGATGGATAAGGTAAGAGAGATCTAAACTTTCTTCATATTAATATGAAGACCAATAGGAATCTCTAATTTTTCCGGTTTCTGTTTCAGTAATTCATTTGTTATTTGTACGTGTTTCTGGATTAACATTTCTTTGTCTATTTCTTTTTAATTTCTTCCAGTGTCAAGGGTAGAGCATTGGGTGCAAAGCCCCTAGTGAATAGTAACAATACTACAATAATTTCTTGATTCCAACGTCCACGGCAGCATTGGGTGCAAAGCGCGTTGTGAATATGATGCAGGAGCATCAAGCCCGTTTTCATTGTAAATATAGAATAAAGAAGGGGTGTGATAATTTTAGATATTTTGTTGTAAATATTCTTTTATTTAGAAAAATAATATGAGTGAATAGTTAGAAAAATAATGAGGATAGAATTTCTATGTTTTTTCAAGTCAAAATTAGGATAAAGATAGGGAAAAAGCTTCCATCTTTATATCATTGTGTAAAAAAGGAAAAATCATACTTTTTAGGAGATAAGGCCTGATCTATGTATCAATTATTATTATAAATAAAAGTGGCAGCAAGCTCTCAGCTCATGAGAGAGTGAGAGAGAATGAGTGAGTATGAAGACTAAGAGGCCATGAATAGGCCATGATTTCTCTTGTAAATAATTTATTTCTTAATTAATTATTTCAGTGATTTGTGTGCATATGTATTGTCTAGAACTTTCAGAGCTTTTAACATTTATCAGGGACAATATGCTGGCTTTAATATGGATTGGAATTCGTTGAATTCTCTGTTTGCCCACATCACATAGCGATTCAGCTGTTGGATGGTTTGAATTCTACGGTGATGGTTTGAAAGCTTTCGTATGAGATTTAATAGTCTTATGATCATTGTGAACTAATCAAGTTTCCACGAGAGAGATTTTAAAAGATCCTCTTTTTGCAGGCCAGCTTAGCCCTACATCAAGTGGTATCATAGCCGGAGTAGCTCTTTTTGAAGGTTCAAGTGTTTTTGTTAATTGCATGTGATGATTTCGGAGTGATGAATTTTGATTTACAGGAAGAGTGAAGAAATCTCAGCGGAAAGAAGGAGAAGTGAATGTGGCAGAACCTGAAGATTCAACAGAGGTTGAATAAAGTTGCAGATGAGGGAAGCCTATATGAGCAGTGGAGGATGCTCAAAAGGTTCCAGCAGAGGAACTATGATTACCAAAAGGCCAGATGCAGAGGAAAGGATTGGTGAGGTAAGTGGCAGCAAGAGAGCTTACTGTGGCAGAGGCTTCATGCAACCCATAGCTGAAGAACTTTTGGCGATGGAGAAGGCTACTAAAAGTCATAAAGGAGACAGAGGAAGAGGTTCAAAGAAATGCCACAGAGATGAGGTGAATGGTGGAGTTCGAGGAAGAGAGATTGCAGAAATAAAGGCACAGCTATAGGTACTGGAAAAACAGCTACAAGAGCAGGAAAAGCAAAAAGGAAAATGGCTCTTTCCACTAAAAGGAAAGAGAGTGATTTGGCAACAACTGCAGAGGAGGTTGAGGAAAATTCTGATTGCCTTGTTGAAAAAGGGGCTTAGAGTTCTTGTGTCAGAGATTAAATTTGAAGATTCCACATGCAGATCTGATCAAAGGGAAGTGATGAAGAAAGCAGTCAAGACTAAAAATTCTTGTGGTTTTAAAGCTGATGAGTTGTGTATATTTGAAGGTGCAGAGGAGGTTTCCATTGATGAAACAGAAGAGGACAAAATCATTGATGATTTCTTGAGTTATTGGGTAAATCCAGATCAGCTGGATAATGTAAAACCGTGTATTTTTGTAGCTGACAATTGTGATGTGATGACAGGTTTTACTGAGGAGGATGTGCCATTTTATGAAACTGTTACAGCACAAGAGGAAGTTCTTATGGATGCAGAAGAAGGGAATCAGTCTGAAGCGTAGATAAAGGAAGTAACAATCGATACTGTTGAACATTTTGTGCAAACTGAGAGTTTACATGCAGGTGATGAGATGCTAACAACAGGAAGCTTGGCTTGTGAAAGTATTGAAGATTGTACAGAAAGTTTCTCAAAGGAGATGACAGATTTATGGCAGGAGTTAAATGTTCTAGAGAAGAGACTAGAAGTACAGAGAATAAGGATTCAGAATATAAAGGCAGAGATGAATGAAGATGAAGAGGTTTATGAACCAGAATACAGATGCATTCTCGAAGAAGATGATGCTGAGGATAGACTGAGGGATAATCTCAAGAATGATTGGGATCAGTACCCTGAAATGCTGGCAGAGGGAAATAAGGCACTGAAGCCTTATGAATTTTATTCTAACAAGTGTTTTGTGAATGCAGGTATTGTTGCAGAACATTTGACTCAGTTGAGGAGAAAAGAAGTTTTCTGTTCCAGAAGACAAGAGGGTATGGATGATCAGGTGGCAGTTAGAATAGAAATAAGCATAGAGGCAAGAAGTCAGCAGTCTGAAGACTTATTAGACAAAGAAATTGATTTAATCAGAAGAATCATGTTGAAATGGTCTCAGAGGAAGACATCAGCAAGGAAGAGAAGCAGCAGAAGCAACAGCAAAAGAAAGACAGGGGAAGATTACGAGAGCACAGCGAGTGGAGAGATGCAACATAAAGTATGGAGACCTGGAGAAGAACAACAGACAAAAGCAGCGGCAAATGGAAACTTGCAGCACAAAGTATGGGATCCAGGCACATGATCAGGAGATCATGATTAATTTTTAAGTTTGGGTGTATGATGCAGGAGCATCAAGCGTGTTTTCATTGTAAATATAGAATAAAGAAGGGGTGTGATAATTTTAGATATTTTGTTGTAAATATTCTTTTATTTAGAAAAAGAATATGAGTGAATAGTTAGAAAAAGAATGAGGATAGAATTTCTATGTTTTTTCAAGTCAAAATTAGGATAAAGATAGGGAAAAAGCTTCCAGCTTTATATCATTGTGTAAAAAAGGAAAAATCATACTTTTTAGGAGATAAGGCCTGATCTATGTATCCAATATTATTATAAATAAAAGTGGCAGCAAGCTCTTAGCTCATGAGAGAGTGAGAGAGAATGAGTGAGTATGAAGAATAAGAGGCCATGAATAGGCCATGATTTCTCTTGTAAATAATTTATTTCTTAATTAATTATTTCAGTGATTTGTGTGCATATGTATTGTCTAGAACTTTCAGAGCTTTTAACATTTATCAGGGATAATATGTTGGCTTTAATATGGATTGGAATTCGCTGAATGCTTTGTTTGCCCACATCACATAGCAATTCAACTGTTGGATGGTTTGAATTCTACGGTGATGGTTTGAAAGCTTTGATATGAGATTTAATAGTCTTTTGATCATTGTGAGCTAATCAAGTTTCCACGAGAGAGATTTTAAAAGATCCTGGTTTTGCAGGCCAGCTTAGCTCTGCATCAGAATAGTAAGAATACTACAACAGAGTCATATTTCTTTAAGGTACTGTATAGTGTGGTGTTTGTCGATTTGATTTCTTTGTGAACCATAATTCATCTAATTATTTTCAAAATTGGTATGGTGATTTGTTTGTTCATTTATTGTTTTCAACAACTTTGTTGAGTGTGTAGGGTGGAGAGTTTCTTGTACAAAGGTTCCTTTGAGCACTGTTTCTCTGAAGCAATATCATTGTAAGGTACCTTCCCAACTTGTCTAGACTTTTCTCTAGAATTCTGCTTCTATTCTTCATGATTTCGCTCCCGTTGGTGCAGTCTGTTCAAAGAGAAATTATCTCACGAGAAAGCAGCAATTTTTTCAAATTCTGTCATTATTATTTTTATCTATTACTGATAAAAACCATTAAGGCTTAATAGATTTCTGTTTGATAATGGTAAAAATCATTGCAGCTCAATAGGTTTTCATTTATAAGTATATGTACTAAGCAATAACAAGGTGTGGTTATACTATGTTTTAGAGTTTTTAATTGAGATTTGGTAAAACAATTTTTGTTTGGTTATGTTATTTCAATGATCCATGTTGTTATATCATGTTTTGGAAATTTTATTTAGAATTTAGCAAAATCATTTTTATAGATTATATTTTTTATTTATATAATAATATATAATATAATATATAATATATATATTATATATATATATATATATATATTAGATTCAATGAAAAATCAAACTATGATTCTAATAAATTTCTGCCAAACAAATTTGATAGAAAAATATCATAAAAACCCTCACAACATAGAATAGTTACACCAATGCTTCACAATCAATAGTTGTAAGTGTGAGATGTTACAGCAGATTCGATTTTGACGATTTTACTTGTATGGAATTGGAAGAACAGAGGTATTCAATTAAACATTGTGCTAAATACTGATATAGTGAAGTTATAAAAGAAATTTTGGTATGCACAGGAGAAGCAATCTATCATAAACATCTTACAAGCCAGAACGAAAGTTTGCCATACAACATTGCTGGAATTGGAGGTACTATATTGAACAGTGTACCACATACATACATACTGTATAATATATATCTATTATATTATATATTATATATTATATATGGAGGTACTGAATTGAACAGTGTACCATAAAGATTCTATCATTAAGTAAAATTGTTAATCTCGCAAAGTCTCAAACAACATATAAGAAATGACATGCTAAGCATTGAAGAATTATTACATTCGAACTTGGAACTGTTGTATAAAAGAAAAGTTCAATATAAAAAAAATTGAAGTCTTTCAAACACTGGCAATTGAAGATCTATAGAATATCAAAAATTATGCCTTGAGTTTATATTAATTACCATATGCAACAATTATATATTCTATTGTAAATGCAGATTAGTAGATATTCAAGATATTCTTGTTGGAAGGGAAGTCTAGTGAGAGGAAACACCAATTTTTAATCCAAATAGCTTAGTACAAGTTCCTTCCCTAGGTGAATTAGTACAAAGACCAAGAAGTAATGATATAGCAAGATAAATGTCAAACCACAAAAGCAAAGGCAGCAAAACATTACAAACTATGCATGATAGAAAGTAGTTGTGGTAAGGGAATTCCTGGCCCCCAAAAGTGGAATTATAAGTTGTTGAAATGAAACAAATAAAGAAGGGCAGAACTGTCATTTGCATGAAGTTCAGACAACAGAGAATTTAACAAAAATGTTAAAAAGGGGTCATTCTTGATGTTGTAAGGCAAGGGGGAAGAGTCTCTTTTATCAAAGAAAAAAAATTTCTCTGATGTGGTAAGCATGTTTTTCTTTTTAAACTTTGTGAGTATTATCATAAAGTTTAGTTTAGTTGGGTAACATTTAAGGAATAACTCTTTCGCTAAGGTGTTGAGTGTGGGTGAAGGTATTTATTCCACCAAAGATACTCAGTTAATCGCAGAAACTATTGGAAACTTCTTTATATGAGCAAAATGGCCCAGTTACTCCCAGAAACTTGAAGAAATCTGGCTATCTGAGCAAAATGGCTCACAGATGGCAAACATGTCCTATTGGGGAAGTTGAATTGATGTAAAATATAACCATTCCTTAGAGCAACAAGGAGTTCCATCTCCTTATATACTTTATTCAAATGCCACATCTATTTTACTCGTCGTTCGAAAACTACCAAAGGAACTTGAAGAAATCTGGCTATCTAAGCAAAATGGCTCACAGATGGCAAACATCTCCTATTGGGGAAGTTGAATTGATGTAAAATATAACCATTCCTTAGAGAAACAAGGAGTTCCATCTCCTTATATACTTTATTCAAATGCCACATCTATTTTACTCGTCGTTCGAAAACTACCGAAAGCACTCTTTCAGTCCAATATAACATGTTTGTAATTACAAATCCCATTAACCATAGTTTGATCATGCATAGAAAGAATTTCCTTTTACTATTTGGATAACATTGTATTTCTTACACATATGTTCTTCACTACTCGTATCAATTTAATATAGCAATTTCCCATACCACATCAAATGACTCTTCGCACAGTGGAATTTGTACTATGAAATCATGTTATTGAGGCTCTTCTGCCCCATGTTTTCTTCAATTGCATGTTGAGATGTAAAATTTTTCTTTCATCTCAGACTAATTGTTTTTGGATGTTCTTACACCAATATCTGCTTAATATAACAATATTTCAAAGACAAAAAACATAACACTTGTGAACATAAATGTTATGAACACAGTTGGATTGTCACTTGTTAGTTACAATGCGTATGAATTGTACGATGAATATTAGACTTGCAGATATGTTGGAAGGGGTTATTGTTCTTGATAAACTGAGGAATATCTTGTAGCTTGCAACATTGTAAAGGCATCAGAAACCAATAGTATGTTGTCTTCGAACTCAACATTAGTTCCAAACTCAACATTAGTTCCAAATTATCATTGATTCACCATGTGTTAAAAAAGAAATTTGAAAATAATTTACTGTTGTCAATTGAATTGCTTCTTTTTTTTATGCTTTTCATTATGGAAGGGCGACTTAAATTTGAGCGCTTCTAAATAAAATTAAAACCTGCCCTTCAAATTTGATCACTGATCGGGAATAATCTAGACGAGCCACCGATCAATTTTTTCAACATGAGTGAAAGAGGCTTACTTATTCCGAAATTTTAAAGGAATTGGACTCAAAGACTTACTTATTTCATTGCCAAAGTTACATGATATTTTTGTAAGTAAGAAAAATATATAGATAACTCAGAATTAAAAATATAAAATATTTTTTTTCAAAAAAATAAAATAATATCATCAGAATAAAAATATAGTATTGATTAGTTATTTTTATTTTTATTTCATCTTTTTCTTTCTAATTTTATTATTATTTTAAATATTTTTCACTCTAACAATTCTCTAAATAATTTATAGCCATAAACTATTTATAAATGTGTGATATTCCATATTTAGAATATCTATCACATTTTTTCTACAAATATCTATTCTATAATAATTTTCATTGTTTTCAAACAACAAACTATTGGACTATTTTGATTACTGTGAGATATCTATCACTCGAAGCTTGAATAACACAATGCATTAAGAGTTCTTATTGAAATTGCCCTTATAAATAAAATCCTTAGTTTACATTTGGTCTTAGCTTCCTAGATGTCTAAACGGTTCTTCATATCCTATTACAACTCCTCATATTCTTTACAAACTAATATTTACAAGGATATTCACAATTTATGATGGTTCTTCATGTCTAATTACAATTCATATTTTTTCCAAACTAACATTTACAAGAATATTCACAATTTATGATAATACTAAGGATTCTATATTAGCATTACTCTTGTAATGTGTAATGGTAAGGATTCTATATTAGCATTAGTCTTTTAATGTGAAATTAAACTTTGAAAGTTTAAGCATATTTTTAGATTTTTCAAATATGTTTTTCTAAAGCATTTAGATGATGTGGTTTACAATTTGTTTATTTGTGAAACAATCTATAATTTAAATGACTAGTTTATTTTTCTTTATTGTTGAACCTTCTAGAATGGATTTTTCGTGTGAGCTTCAAGAAATAGTTATTCACTTGTTACTCATGATGTATCTTGAAGTAGACACTCATTTCTCCATATCCCCTTGATTTCAAAATCCTAGTGTGCAATGAGATTGTGGTCATCCTCCTTAGAATGTTTGATCCCAAAGATTTGAATTCGCTTTAATTATATTAAAATTCTTTGTACAGTGTACCAACACTTTCATAAAATTCTTGCATGAACATAGAGAAAATCCGAATTGAAAATCAACTTAATACTTTGATTGTAATAAGCTCTATAATACTCTCCATAAGCTATCTATATTTTTTTACATCCCAAAATAACTTTCCCTTATTTTAATGTATAAATTAGTTTATTTACCATTCTCAAAAACAATTTTCCATACTAAAAATTTTCAACAATTTTCCAAAGTACTACTTTCACAAACTTAATACATGCCTTAAATTTTGAAGTACTTCAATAGCCAAGTAATAGTCTAAATATCATGTGTCTTTGGTTGTTTGTTTATAAATATAAATAATCCTTTATTATTCTTTTTTATCAAAAATTATATTACATAAAACATAATATATACACTAGTTTCTCCAATATTCTTTTGAATATTCATACATCATCGATATTAAAATTCTTGAAATTTCCCATCAAAAGATAATTAGTTAACCTTCCACACATTCTTTTTCATTCCTCCATTCAGGAAAAAAATAAATTGATGGAAACGAATTATGGGGTCTCTTCGTATCATCACAAAACCACGCCTGGTCCAATCCATGCTATAGAGGTAGTTGATTCCAACAAACATGTAGACACTACATTCCAGCACCGCCAACAATGGCCATTCGACTTCCAATGCCATGCAATGAAGGATTAAAAATACACAGTTTGGATGTCACCAATCGTTTATGACATATATCAGTGGAATATTTCTGAGAAACTATGAGTATATTATTGAAAATCCAACCATACCCACACGTGCTTAGCTTCTCATTCACTGCAAACCCACGTAGGGAATTAAAGATGTGTCGCACCTCCGAAACGAGACCTTGCTCAGCATGATGACAACTACAAACAAAAATACCTGAAAATGAAAACACTCTAAATGCTAGGGACAACACTTTCAAACGCTGGTTCTGCACCTCATCGACCGATTGTTCTCTATGTAGCACTGTCCATGGTGAGCGCATCGAAGTTTTAACACAATTTGGAGGCGGCTCTCCTCAAGCACTCCTCCTCTGTAATTGCAAGTAATTGAACTCTCCATAATATACCGCCAGGATTCAACGCTCAATTCTTCACAAAACTCTACCGAAAACCCTGCATACTGACATGCCTATTCTTTGGCAATCCTATTTTCTTTTTCCCCATTTTAGGCAGGGTCTCGAGATCTTCGAGCGAGTCCCTAATCAACAGAAATGTTGGTCCATTTGCACCCAGAAGGTGACTTTCGTGAACTAGAAATTAACAAATACCACGTAGAGATTTCTGATGGCAATTCCAGTAACATTAACAGTTTATTACTGACTTAGGGTTCAACCTATGACAGTTTCCTCTGAAACAACATACAAAACTTGATTCTGGATTTA
Organism: Pinus taeda; assembly: GCA_000404065.3. Classification (NCBI taxonomy): domain Eukaryota; kingdom Viridiplantae; phylum Streptophyta; class Pinopsida; order Pinales; family Pinaceae; genus Pinus; species Pinus taeda. Next base: position 7,139 of record APFE031744515.1, on the reverse strand, counting down.
ATTTATGACAGACGTGAATTCCTTAACAACATTTCATATATTCATTGAGCATTCACTGACCATCACATAAAACACACAGATATTTCTGACTAGACACTTACACACTTGTTCAATTAACCATGGGGAGATCGAGTCACAAAATCACAAACCTATTACAGATTTCATGTGCAGAATATTTATTATTACTGTTACCTCAACGACCTGACCATACAAGGATGGGTGTGCTCTACCCTGGCCCTCTTTATCTCGCAGACCTCCCCTCACTCGATCTATCTCTCCCCTGCTGCCTACTCCTTCCTTTCTTTTCCCAAGAATAAGTTATACAAAGTCATACCTAACTACTTCTTCCCACACATGAAGGAATTAGTTATACAGTTATAATTCAATCTTGATATCCACCTAAACAAACTAGACCACTTGGCTTGATCTCCATGCAAGGATGATCACTTGCCATTTATTCCTAATTAGACCACCCTTAACTACTTACCCTTATTGAAATCAACACAAATTTAACAACTAAGTCTTCCTCAAGTCTTGCTTTAGCCACAACATGTGATCACCTTTCACATTGCTGGCCCGGACTAGATGCTCCTGCATCAGACTCTCACGGTTGAAAAGATTCATGATCTCCTGATCATGTGCTTTCAAAAAGGAATGAAGAAAAATAAAATTCCTCCTGGATCCCAGACTTTGTCCTCGAGTTGTCCATATGATTTGCTCCTCCGTTTAGGCTGCATGTCAGCTGCTTCCTGTTTCATCTTCCTTCTTTGGTCACAATAGTTTGGAGCTACCGTAATAAGTTTGTCGTGGTGTTCAATTTCATAATCTTCCTCTTTACCTTCATGAGACTTGACCACCTGCGCAAGATTGTTTTCTTGGAAAAATGTTTTGGTCACATCTTCTCCAAAAGACAAACCAACATCTCGTTTGCTAGGTCCACGCCATTTTTGGAGCTCTGGATCGCTCCAAAGTATTTCACGCATCAGACCCTCTTTAGGTGGCTCTCGGAACCAAACAATGTCTTTGATATCATCCAGTTTTATACCATCAAAACTAAAAAGACTATATTGGACAACAAAAATCTTGTCATTGAGGACATGAGCCAAGGGCAAGCAGCAAAACACTTCAGCGAAAATCTCAACCATGTTTTCACTGTACTTGGACTTGACTTTTCCCTCAAAACTATAAATCTGGTTCATACTCCTGCTTTCACGATTTCCTCTTGCAAGATAGAGTTCAGTTGGACACATACACTTGAATACGAATAGCACAAGTATAACTTCAACTGAAAATGATCCTCGATCCACAAAATTACCATTAAAAAGATAAGGATTTCCCTCCGAAGGAAGCCGAAGGATTAAACTCCTTTACTTGCAATAATATTTGAAATGCACACCTTCTGTGTATATTTTCCTGATTCTTGAAGTAATTTTTTTTACAAATTCCAATGTTACATTTTCTCCTTCTATTTTATGTTGTTGCTCTACCTTTATTGAATGAAAATTAATGGAATCATCAACAGAATGATTCTCAAGACCATTCTTTGAGATGGCCTCAATAAATCTAACTTTTTTGACTTTTGTTTCAGTCTCTTCAAGCTTTTTGGCGGCATCAGGATCATTTGGACAAATTCTCTTAACTTGTTGAAAATCTTTTAGTACTTGACTAGTCACCTTTTCTTATGCTGCCGACCTTTGCCTTCTGGTCTGCTTCAACATCAGTTTCTTTATGTTCTCAATCTATGTTTCCGTTCGATCTTCTTCTTGGTCTTCTTCATTAATTCTCCCTTCCTACTTTAGCTGGTTGTTTCTGTCCAGCTACATCTTCCTTTGCTTCACACATTCAGACTGTGTGTCTCCTTTCAATAGTATTCCAATTTGTTTTTTTGGACATTCTTCTTTCATCAACACTTCAGTATGTTCACTTAACTCCAAAGAGTTTTCAAGTTTTTCCTCTACATCATCTATTCTAATGAGGCTTCCTTTCCATGGTTCACAGTTGTGAACTTCCTCCTCTGCTTTTGCTTCCTTTACTACAGACCTCTTGCAATCTTCATCAGGTATAGGTGCTTTTAACCATTTCTCCAGTAACTCTAGCTCTTTCTCCCATACATTAGCTTCTTCATGAGCATTGTTTTCTTTTTCTCCTTGATCCTGTTGTCGACTTTTTATCATTGTCAGCTCTTCTTCCTTTTCTTCACCTTTTTCTAGGTGAATTTCTGCTTCATGTCATCTTCCTTGAGGTACATTTTCCAGGTTGATCAACTCAACATCTCCCATGCTTGACTCAACCATGCCTATCATCATGACAGCGTGATGATCTTCTACTATGTTTTTAGAAATCATGGTCTCTTCTTCATGAAATTCTTTGACAATCTTCATTGGATGTCCCTTTTCATCTTTATATGTTGCTTCCACTAATATTTTTGAGCTCTCTCCTTCTATGCAGTTTTCTCTTCCGGGACTATCAGCTACATTCTATGTAAGTGACACTGAATCGCTTGAAAACAATGTTGAGGAGCCATTGAATGGAGATGAACAATAGCTAGGACCACATGCTTCCTACCAAGAAATGTCTCTACTAACTATGGGCAACCCTGTTACTGATACATTAACTAGCTAAGTGGAATCAGAATGTCCTAAGTGGACAGAGTGATTGTTGTTTCCTAAAGTGAAATTTTCCAAATTTCGAGTTTTTTTAATGCTGTAAGATTACCTCTATCACCGTGAACACAAGATGTAGACAACTTAAACCTTCCTCCAATTGATTTTATGTCTCCGCCTGCCAACCTCTCAAGGTAATCGGCTTGATATGCATCCCAAACCACGGGAACATGATAGGGTTGATCCCTACCTTTGATGGCATTTCTGCCAGGTTTTCGTTGACCAAAAATGGAAAATTAAATGATGATTTGTCTTCTCTCACCCGTCGAACTGATACATCCACGTCATTTAAACCCTCTCGGACCTCTTTTGTCTCTCTCAGGCTACTCCTAGAAAGTTGCACATCCTCTACAGAATATTTTTTAGATGTTACATATTGAATTAACAAATTCTTTTCTACTGATATAACACTCTTCCTGACGCTCATTTGGCCTTCTTGCATACCTGAACTTCCTTCGAGTGGGAACATTGTAGCCAATATTTGTGGCAACGGTGTATGCAATGCTGGAAGTTTATGTGGCATATCAATTACTTTATTTGCATCTTTTCCCATAAGGTTGTGTTTCCATGATTCCATCAGTTTTACCTTCTATCACTAGTCCAACCTATTTCTCTGAATTTCCTTCTAGTCTTCCTGTCAACATTTCAGTATGCTGATGCAAGTTCTCTTCTCAAATTTTGAGACCGTCATACGATCTCACCTCTTCCTCATCATCATCCAGGGATATTCCTTCCTCTGGCTTGCAGATAACTTCATCTGCTTCTCATGCTTCTACAAGCATTTTCCTCTGAACAAATTTTCTTGCGACATCTTCAATTCTTATCCTTGACTCAAAGAATTTGAGTTCCTCTGTCCATAAGGCAATCTCCTTTTGCTTCCACCTCATCTGTAATGAGTGCCAAATCACCTTATTTCCTTTTGAAGGAAAGTTCCATCCTCTTTTTTGGTCTTCGATTTCTTGTAGTAGCTCTATCAACATCTCCAATCTTGCTTTCATGTCAGCAAGTTGCTTTTCAAGCTCCTCTTGACTCATCCTCTTCACGCCATTTGTCTTGGCATTCTTTCCTCCATAGTGACTTTCTTTAGAACCTCTGCAATGATCTTCCATCATCTTTGTCTTCATCCTCTCTTCTTGAGCTCCTCTCTCTACTGCAGCAAGCCTCCGCAATAGCAAGTCCTCCTCACTGCAATCTTACCTCACAAATCTCTCCACGCTCAGTGTTTTGGTAAGCATGGTCCTCCATATGGAACCTCCTCTTGAGCACCATCTTTACTCTTCCTAGGCTTCTGCAAGATCTCACTCTCCATTGAGAACACTTTAGTCATCCTCTCTCATTCTCCCTTGGGTCATCCTCTCCCATTCTCCATTGGGAACACCTCAGAGTTATGTTAGAAGTATTATCCAATAGTAATAAAAGTATAGAAGTTACTTTAAACTATATAATTAATTATAATATATATTCTGTTGGGAATTGAGACCAAGAAGTTATATATATTAGTTCTAATTATTTGTGTATGGAAATTCCTACATGAAAAAATATATAAGTATTATATATAGATATATGAAAATTTTCCTTCTCCAAACTATTATTGGGAACTATGTCTAATTAAATAAATTTTAGTTAATTATTATAGGATTATCTCGCTATATTCTTGTATTGTTACAGGAGTACATGCAAAACTAAATTACGCTACAGATAAAAGGAATCAATTAATTCATATAAAAATGTGCTAAACTATCTAAAACTTTACAAAATCCTATTGAAGAATTATGAAGAAGATAATTTGTATAATGAATATTAAATTACATTTTTGGGTAAGGAAAGATGGAATACAAAGACATGACTTATATTAAGGTTAAAGAGAAAAGTAGAGACTTTGTTTGTGAATCTAGCTAATGAAGAGAGTTAAGCAATTAAAAAAAGTAGTTATATAATTACATGATAATTATATATAAAAGTGGCTTACATTACTATTACGCTTAGTAAAAGAATTGAAGAGGAGTCCATTCCTCACTCCTAAATATAAAGTAGTAACTAAGTAGAAGACTTGTAGATTAATAATATGATGTTTTAGAAAATCTATTATTTAATAAACTTGTGACCAAGCAAAAGAAATAAAAACTCAACAATATGGTGGAATTTAAATTAAGTCAAAATAAAATTCAAAATTAGAACGACCATAAACAATCAAATTGTACATATGAATCTATCATTTAATAATCCACATTGTTGAAGTGTTATGTGAACACATATTTATATAATTCCATAATTGAATATAGGAAACAAACAATATTTCATAAATCATAAGTATGTACAATATAATAATACATTCCAGTAGCAATAAAAATCATAAAAGACAACTATAAAATCTTAGAGAACTATATTCAATTCAAGAACAGTATTACAACCAACATCTCACTCCAATATAAATGGCAACAACTATGGTAGGTTGATTTAAAAATTAATATCACCAACAAATAGAAAGACTAACTAAATTGGCACAAATGTCCTTAGTGATCTAGGTCCCCACATAAACGACTCAAACCCTAATAGCATTGGAAATAATAATAAACCATAGCAAATATTTGGCAAACCAAGACATGAAAGAAGATATCCAAAGAAAACCATTCAAATTTTGAGTATAATTAGAAATTCCAGCCTGAAAAGAAGAGAAGAAATTTAGTTTTCTGTGATGTCATGAAGTTGTAAATTCATCTTCGCCACACAAATTTTCTCAATAAATCATACCTCTCATAGAATTCATGACATGAAGCTTGAATAAGATACAGATTTCTAGAATTGACATTAAAAAAAACAAAAGTATACTTATAGGTATTACCTAAAGAAGTATCTTGTACCCTTTTTCTGTCTTCCAAACGAATACAAGTGGAAACAAGTAAACAATTCTTGCAATGAACTAAAAACAATTTTATGTTGGGAGATTCCGAAATGAAACTATTAATATAGTGCTAGAAGGAACTAGAGCAACAGTGGCACTGAGGATTGATGGGTAAAAACCCTAAAGCAGAAGAACAAGGATCTTGAATTAAACAAACTTAGTTGATTGTTGCAACACATGGAGAATCACAATATGAAATATAGAAAGGGAAATTTTGGACCATACTCTTAAACAAAGTGGCCATACATCTTCAATACTAAAATAAGGGTTTAGAAGTAGAAGAAAAACAAAACACTTACTAGAATTTCACTTGTACTATTAAATGTAAAAACCAGAGAAAGGAAGACAGTTTTGACCTTTCAACGAATGCAAAATGAAAACAGGATCCTTGTACCGTCAAGAAACCAAATGCTAATACCTGGGTAGAAAACTGAGTAAATTAGGGAAAACCCTTAATTTTGTAGACCTAAAAATCAATGAAATTAAACAATGAGAAACGAAGCAACAATTACCTGGAATGATTGCAAATGACAAGAGATATCCTTTATAATTACCATTTCAAATAAAATGAAATTGATGGGATGGTACATTCACCAACACTCTTTGTGATGCATACAAAAATGTAAGGGAAAATTTACACAAGGGAAAAAGTGATTGACAAAAATTTAAAACTGAAGGTACTAAGTATAAATTACGAGAAAAAACGAAGAAGCAAATAGTAAGTATCCAGGGATAAATGACATAAGATGTTTCTTAATATCTGAAAAGCACCTGTAAAAACTGAAAACAAAGAGTCGACAACAAAACCCTCAAAGGGTCAGCTGTTGGAGCGACGCTCTACCCATTGTAAACAAAGTTTAAAATGACCAAATGAATATGAAATGATAACGTTTCATTATTTGAAAACCCCAATATACTTTTCCACCATCATATTTAAAATTAAAATCACCAATTGGAGCGATTCTCTACCCATTGTAAACTGGTGGCTGAGCAGTTAATTAACCAAGAAATGTATAAATGAAACTGAATCAAACTAAATGCAAAGGCACAAGTAAAAATACAATGTTTTGCATGGTAAAACCTTGACAGGGTGTCGAGGAAACATCCGCAGGGAAAGGGACTCGATTTTCTATTAAATCAACAATGGTTCTCCTCGATTATAATAGTTGGGGAATTTATCATTTTATAGGAGCCTCCTCCATTACATAATTGTTGTTTCATTATAAAACCAACTTGGTGGCAAATACAATTTTTACACATATTTACAATTAGTTGTCAAATTCCAACAAACTCCACCTTGACAACAACTTTGCTAATCCCTTGCCCATGCCCATTCATCATCTCTTCTACAAGCCAAGAGAAGCTAAACACCATCGCAACTTATCTACTGTAACTGGCTTCGTAAATATGTTTGCACAATTTTCTCGTATATGGACCTTCATAAGAGATGCTTTTCTGCCATTGATCACATGTCTCAGAAAATGATACCTTACATCAATGTGCTTAGTCTTTCTATGATAAGCTGGATTTTTAGCCAAGTGAATAGAGCTCTGACTGTCACAGAGTACATTCAT
>APFE031744514.1:0-10219 GCA_000404065.3 Pinus taeda | reverse complement strand
TTGGATGATGCAAACATTGCAAGATATTCAAATCACTTGTACTCCACCTATCTCCATTTTTTGTGATAATACAAGTGCAATCAGTATTTTAAAGAATCCTGTCATGCATTCAAAGACCAAGCACATCCCGATCAAGTATCATTTTCTCCGAGAACAAGTACTTGATCAAAAGGTCAAATTGGAGTATGTTCCCTCTGAGGAACAAGTTGTTGATATCCTCACCTAACCACTGCCTAGGGAGACCTTTGAATACCTCAGACAGAAGTTGGGGGTAGTTGATGCATCATCTTGTTGTTGAATCTTGTCTGGTTCAAAGACTGTTGTATGCAAGTTTCATATGGGGTGTATGCGTACATACGCTGGTTTATGTGGGTCTGTCAGAGACCTTCTGGCACAGGTCCAGGGGGAGCATATATTCTTCTCATAATGCATTGTTGGCATTATCATAGAAGATCTTGGTTCAATTATGTTGGATTTCAGGAGGAGCAAATGCAGAAGGAGAACATGGATTCTGATCTTAATAATGTTGCTGATGTTTTTGTCTCTATGCCTTATATTTCTTTTGTCAAGGTCATGTAACAGCCTATTTTGGTTGCCCCACTATGTCATGTAGTGTGCTCATTATATCATGTATCCCCACTTGGTTGGGAGTTGTATGTATGAGTCTTTGGTGATAGAGAGGTCAGTTATGATTTCTTCTGTAGAACATCTTCTTGCAGATCTCGCCTATTTTTCAGGGGGAGCTTTGATAGCACAGCAGAACAGAGATTTCAGCATGCATTCAGGGGGAGCATAACCCTTTGCCCTTGATGACAAAGGGGGAGGAAAGATCTTGAGTGACTTTGGGTTGCCATCAAGTCCAAAGGGGGAGATTGTTGGCATTATGGCACTGATTTGGCTTGATGACATAAGTGTTGTCCTTGATGGCAATTCACTCAAGTAGCAGATCACAAGTTCAGGCTCTCAGAATGGCAGAAAATGGCAGGTGCGCAGGTTCCTGATCTCAAAGATGCGGTCATCAACAGGTTCCGCTGATCTGTCGTTCAGAAGTTGTGGACAGGTTCGCAAGTGTACCATTCAAAAGATGCGAACCCCCAATTCACACACTTTCATGCAGAGAAAAGTGCAAGCACGTGGGAAATCTTACAAGTGGTCCATGGTATTTAGTTCGACGCTTTTGAACCTATGGTTTGGTCTGTGGTTTTTGCATCTAAAGTTTTTGAACCCCGGTTTGGATCCCTTGTATTGGGTTTCTATGGTTTTGGTCCATGGTTTGTGTAAGGGTTTTTGTTTAAAAAGGAAAGGAGATTATTTGGCTGGGCACTCATGTGTTGAATATCTTAATAGCAAGATCTGAAATTCTGGTGATCGATCGGTGAATAATAGCTGGATCTGAATTAAAGAGAATCCTGAGCATTATAAGGCGAATCTACTGATAAGACGAGATCCCCTTGGCGCATGATTAGATCTGTGAATCTGACAGTCTGGGATATAGTTTAGGACTGATAAAGTGTCTATACCCGGAGGTCCGCAGGCGAGATACAGCGTAGGTGCGGAGGTGTGCAGTCCAGAAGACAGATCAAGTACGGAGGTGCGTAGTCCAGTTGACAGTGCAGGTGCGGAGGTGTGCAGTCTAGTTGACAACGTAGGTGCGGAGGTGTGCAGAACATAAGACACAGCAGTGCGGAGGTGCGCAGAACAGAAGATGCAGAGGTGCGCAGAAGATAAGACAGAGCAGGTGCGGAAGTGCACAGGCTCGACACAGCAGAAGTGCGGATATCCGCAAGTTTCTATTGGTGAAGTTGTTGACTTTTCTTGAAATATTTTTAGCTGCCTTTACATATTACTATTGAGTTCAAGGTTCTGAATTTGTGTATGGTTTTTGTGTATTGAGAAGTTATTGACTCAGTATTTGTACAAGGAAGTTGGGTGATTTCAGATCTATTTGATGTTTGATTGATATTCATGGATCCAGTCTGAAAATTTATGAAACGAGGTCCTTGGAAGAAAAGGGAAGGTTGTAGCCTTCTGCAGGTTGAAGCCTACGTGTTGGTATAAGAGTGCACCAGTACAAAATCATTGTAAAAGAAGTTTCTAATTGAAAGAAGATAGAGACATATTACAGCAGGTGGTTTTCACCCACATTGGATTTCCACCTTATATCTTGTGTCCTTTGGTGTGACTGTTGCTCTATGTTTTTGTTGTTCTTGTTTACAATAGTTCTAGTGATCCACATCTGAAGAATATATTAAATTATAAGGTATAAGCAAGTTTCATCTGCATAAATTGAAAATGGTTTGATAACACTGATTCACCCCCCCTCTCAGTATTATTTTCAACAATAGTTGGCTGAGATTTTAAAACCTTTTGTCACTCTTGTCATCTCAATCAAAATTAGTCATGAAATCAGGGCTTCATTTTCATTTAGGTCATAAGGTTTCATCTTTCTAGGTCTAGGGTCATTATTGTATCCAAATAAAGGGCAACAGCAAGTGTGGGGAAGACCTTATAATTTTCATTTAGTCTCTTTCAATCAAAATTGATATATGGATGTTTTCTTTGGTTCTTTGTAGCTTTTCATCTCAAAAACATCGTTTTTGAGTTGAAAATGGAAGATTTATTTGTAATTGTCAAAGTCATTTCATGATAAAGTCTCTAATATCCCAAGCTACTTAAAGTCATATATTCCCTGCTATACACTCCATAATGCAAAGCCTTAAAGCATATCATCCACTCAAAAGCATTAGAAAGAAACATGAGAAAGAAAATTTAAAAGGTGAATGATTAAAGTCATGGGTCAATATAGTGAAAATTACAGTTATAAAACCTCAAAGGGATGAGCTAAACTTCATCATGCTCATTTGATAAAGAGAAAAACCGAGTTGCAGCGAATTGGTGGCCGAAGAAACCAAGGGCGTTGCGCATAGAGACTGAGCATTGCGCACGCAAGCGGGGCGATGTGCATACAACCACAGCGCTGCACATAGAGCATGCGCGCCTGTGTATTTTTGCACGGCATTGCGCATACAACAGGGCGTTTTGCACCTATACACGGTGTTGCACATAGGGCCAGCAGCCATCAAAACTATCCTAACAAGCATCCAAATCACTCCTTTTGCTACATAGAGCCTCAAACGAGTAAGTATACTCCCTAATTTGTCCTCCTAGCACTCATTTCAAGATTTTTGATTTTGTTCACTATTAAATTTTCAAACCCTAGGTTGTTTAAAAACCCTCCCTGCTTATCATTTTCCTGTTCATTCCCATATATCATTTTCATATCCCTAAATATCATCCCTATTCCCTATTCCCTACTGTCAAATACACTTATCCCCTATACCCTAGTCACCAAACAAAATCCCTAAACCCCTACTTACAAAATAGTCCCTACTAAAAAATACCCCCTTTTCTCACTCTCACATCATACATACCTCATTCCTACATCATACATATCTCATTCCTACATCACACAAACTCATCTCCCCTTCCCCTATCCCTACTAACCATAACTCCCACTTCCTGATTACCTTCTCTAGGGTTTCTAAAGCTTCAAACTCAAAAACATGGATAAAGAGGATAAATATTGTGAGGAGGAGGAAAAAAGTGGCAGTGAAAGCATGGAAGATGAACCTCAGCATCAGAGAAAACCACATAAGGGAGGCAGAATTGACAGAGAGGAACCATCAAACATCAGAGAGTTAGAAGCTTCCCCTATGATTGTCTCTTGTTTCAGGTATCTGTGATGTTATGGGTTTTGTGAACAAGTACAAAGAGTTCAACATCATCCTGAGCTTACCAGGCTTTTTGTAGCAAATCTCTGTGATAACGGGGTAACTCTTGCCGGGGTGACATTTGCAGTTTCCACCTCCATCATTGTTGATGCTAAAAGGATTCCGAATGTGGGGGGAAAATGGTATAAAGAACAAGATTTTGATGAGCACTACTATGAGACATACATCAAATCCAGGTACAGGAATGAAAAGAAGAGGACCTTTCCTTTCAGTTTCCTTCACGACAAGTATGCCTCTATGATGAGGATCATTATGAAGTATTTTACATGTGAGGGCAGATTTTCCAGACTATACACCTACCATATTAGTCTTCTCATGCACTTCACAAGAGTGAAAATGTTGAACATCCCGTACTTCTTATTTAGGAACATTGAGAAGATGGCCTACATTATACAGAAAAGGCCATACCCTCAGCAGATGAATAGTATTTATCACTATTCCTTCATTAAGATTATTGTGCTACATCATCTCAACCTCCTCAACATCTCTTGGGATACATTTATTGCCAATGACATCTTTAATGGTCCTCAGATTCCTCCTCCAGTGCCTCAAGAAGCAGAGAGGCCTTCCAACAGTACCAAAGTAAAGAAAAGTAAGAGGCTAAAAAGACTAAAGTTGTTGAGAAGACAGAAACCTACAAAACATATCAGAGAGGGGCTAGAAAGTTATTTGCAGTGGATAGGAAAGTGTTTACTCCACCTGATGTGGAAGGGGCCTTTCCTTCTTCATCAGCTTATAGGCAAATGCTTGCTCCACAAACGGTGGAAGGGGCTTTGCCTTCTTCATCAACACAACAGGTGCAGCAGGTGCAAAAAGGGAAGGAAAAGATGTTGCAGGAAAGCCTCAATGATGAAGAGGAAAGGGAATTTGATTTGATGGAACATGATGATCCAAAACAAACACACATTCATCATGGCATTGAGATACTCGACTTAAAGGCTCAAGATGAGGCGACAAATGAAAATATAATCATAAAGGAAATTCTCAAGGCAAAGAGGCAAGATGACAAAGGCAAATCAGTAATGCAAGAGGAAAATACCCCAACCACCTTGACTACAAAATAGAGGCTTGAAAAGGAGATTAAAGAGGATAGAGGAACATGGATTGACAGGGTCAATTTGCATTTGGAGAAGCTACTAAAAAGGGCCAACATGGACAATGAAATAATCAGGCACATGGCTCACCATTACAGGACCCGGAACAAGATTTGTAACATAAGAGTCAAGCAAATGAAGACAAGGCTAAAACAAACCCTCAAAGGAAAAAAATAGGGTGATAGGCTTAGGTTAATTGCTGAAGCTTTCTTGGCTGACCCAGACACTTGATGGTGGTGGTCTCCCACAACTTTTGAGCAAGTTTTAAGAATTTTTGCATTTTTGAAGAATTTAGCAGTTTTTGACACAGAAATTTTGGCTCTATGCACAGAGCCACTAGTGATGCACTTTTCCTAGGAGCATCCAATGGCAAAAATAAGACCACCATTGGATTCCTAATGATGTAAGCATGCTCCCTGCACATTTTCTAAGCTTTTGGAGCCAAACTGGTCAACCAAAAGGTCAAAAAACACCTAAAAAATCATGTTTCTGCCCCTGTTTTGACCATGGCACTGCGCATAGAAGAAGTCTTTGGAGAATCAGTTTTTTAGGGGTCAACTCACCTCCAAATGAAAAAATAAAGGCATATTTAAAAAGTATATAGGTCAGGCTTTCCATTGAGCTATCATGAGCTCAATTTGGACATTGGGAAGGCCTCCAAAATGGCCCTGCAAAAAGTGTTGCGCATAACCTTCTCACGCTGCGCATAGGAGAATTTTCTGCTAAATTTTCACTTTACTATGCCATGACTGTAAATTTTGGATTTTCTCTCATGGATGATGTTTTTACTGATGTAAATGGTGACTAGGCATGTAAATAAGATGAATATTAGTCACTGGAGGGTAGATTCATTAGATCAAAAGTTCTCTTGAAGTCAAATGAATCAGTTTCCTCCCTTTTAAAGGCAAGTTGTTAGGGTTGCCTAGATTCCAGTTTCTTGTTCAGCTTTTGATGGATTAGTTCGTCATCTTAAGAATTCAACCCCTGAGGATGGGAGGAGGTTGAATTTAGGTCTATATCTTCTTTTTCTCTCTCATTGTAAAGGGTTGGACTCAGTGGGATGCCTATGTTTTGATTAGATATCATTTTGTATCAATAAAAAATGCGCAACTGTACACGTCGCTGCACATAGGACCGGCAACCATCAAAACTATCCTAACAAGCATCCAAATCACTCCTTTTTCAACATAGAGCCTCAAACAAGTAAGTATACTCCCTAAGTTGTCCTCCCAACACCCATTTCAAGATTTTTGAGTTTGTTCGCTATTAAAATTTTCAAACCCTAGGTTGTTTAAAAACCCTCCCTGCTTATCATTTTCCTATGCATTCCCATATCTTATTGTCATATCCCCAAATATCATCCCTATTCACTATTCGTTACTGTCAAATACACTTATCCCCTATACCCTAGTCCCCAAACAAAATCCCTAAACGCCTACTTACAAAATAGTCCCTATTAAAAAAATACACCCTTTTCTCACTCTCACATCATACATATCTCAGTCCTACATCACACAAACTCATCTCCCCTTCCCCTATCCCTACTAACCATGACTCCCACTTCCTGATTACCTTCTCTAGGGTTTCTAAAGCTTCAAACTCAAAAACATGCTTAAAGAGGATAAATATTATGAGGAGGAGGAAAACAATGGCAGTGAAAGCATGGAAGATGAACCTTAACATCAAAGAAAACCACATAAGGGAGGCAGAATTATGAGAGAGGAACCACCAAACATCAAAGAATTAGAGGCTTCCCTTATGACTGTCTCTTGTTTCAGGTATCTAGGATGTTATGAGTTTTGTGAACAAGTATGAAGAGTTCAACATCATCCTGAGTTGACCAAGCTTTTTGTAGCAAATCTCCGTGATAACGGGGTGACATTTGCATTTTCCACCTCCATCATTGTTGATGCTACGAGGATTCCAAATGTGGGGGAAAAATGGTATAAAGCACAAGATTTGGATGAGCACTACTATGAGCTATACATCAAATCTAGGTACAAGAATGAAAAGAATAGGACCTTTCCTTTCAGGTTCCTTCACAACAAGTATACCTCTATGATGAGGATCATTATGAAGTATTTTACATGTGAGGGTAGATTTTCCAGACTATACACCTATCATATTAGGCTTCTCATGCACTTCACAAGAGTGAAAATGTTGAACAACCCGTACTTCTTATTCAGGAACATTGAGAAGATGGCCTACATTGTACAGAGAAGGCCATACCCTCAGCATATGAATAGTATTTATCACTATTCCTTCATTAAGATTATTGTGCTACATCATCTCAACCTCCTGAACATATTTTGGGATACATTTATTGCCAATGACAACTTTAATGGTCCTCAGATTCCTCCGTCAGTGCCTCAAGAAGCAGAAAGACCTTCTAGCAGTACCAAAGTGAAGAAAAGTAAGAAGGCTAAAAAGACTAAAGTTGTTGAGAAGACAGAAACCTAAAAAACATATCAAAGAGGGACTAGAAATTTGTTTGTAGCAGATAGGCAAGTGTTTACTCCACCTGATGTGGAAGGGGCCTTGCCTTCTTCATCTGCTCATAGGAAAATGCTTGCTCCACATACAATGGAAGGGGCTTTGCCTTCTTGATCAACACAACAGGTGCAGCAGGTGCAAAAAGGGAAGGAAAAGATGCTGGAGGAAATCCTCAATGAAGAAGAGAAAAGGGAATTTGATTTGATGGAACATGATGAACCAGAACAGCCACACATTCATCATGGCATTGAGATAGTCGACTTGGAGGCTCAAGATGAGGCGACAAATGAAAATATAATCATAAAGGAAAAAGATGCACAGATCCAAGCATTGATGGACAACTTGGTGAGAGTGAAGTATGTCATTTCATACCTTGAGCAAGAGTACAAGCAGCTAAGTGACAAATAGGTCCTCATGGAGCTAGAAATTCTCAAGGCAAAGAGGCAAGATGACAGGCAAATCAGTAATGCAAGAGGAAAAGACCCCAACCACCTTGACTACAGAATAGAGGCTTGAAAAGGAGATTGAAGAGGATAGAGAAACATGGCCTGATAGGGTCAATTTGCATTTGGATAAGCTGCTAAAAGGGGCCAACGGGGACAATCAAATCATCAGGCACATGGCTCACCATTACAGGGCCCAAAACAAGATTTGTAACATAAGAGTCACGCAAATGAAGACAAAGCTAAAACAAACCCTCAAAGGAAAAAAGGAGGGTGATAGGCTTAGGTTGCTTGTTGAAGCTTCCTTAGCTGACCCAGACACTTGATGGTGGTGGTATCCCACAACTTTTGAGCAATTTTGAAGAGTTTAGCAGTTTTTGACACATGGCTCTATGCGCAGCGACACTGGTGTTGCGCTTTTCCTAGGAGCATCCATGGCCAAAAGAAGACCACCACTGGATTCCTAATGATGTAAGCATGCTCCCTGTGCATTTTCTAAGCTTTTGGAGTAAAACTGGTTAGCCAAAAGGTCAAAAAATACCTTAAAAAATCATGTTTATGCTCTTGTTTTGACCATGGCACTGCGCATAGAAGCAGTATTGGGATAATCGGCTTTTGAGGGGTCAAACCAACTCCAAATGGGAAAATAAAGGCAGATTTGGAAAGTAGACAAAACAGAATTTCCAATGAGCTATCATGAGATCAATTTGGACACCGGTAAGGCCTCCAAAATGGCCCTGCAAAAAGTGTTGCACATAACCTTCTCGCGCTGCACATAGGACAATTTTCTGCTAAATTTTCACTTTATTGTGCCATGACTGTAACTTATGGTTTTTCTCTCGTGGATGATGTTTTTACTAATGTAAATGGTGACTAGGCATGTAAATAAGATGAATATTATTCACTGGAGGGTAGATTCATTAGATCAAAAGTTCTCTTGAAGTCAAATGAATCAGTTTCCTCCCTTTTAAAGGCAAGTTGTTAGGGTTGCCTAGATTCCAGTTTCTTGTTCAGCTTTTGATGGATTAGTTCCTCATCTTAAGGATTCAACCCCTGAGAATGGGAGGAGGTTGAATTGAGGCTATATCTTCTTTTTCTTTCTCATTGTAAAGGGTTGGACTCAGTGGGATGCCTATGTTTTGATTAGATATCATTTTGTATAAGTTACAATAGGAGATTAATGAAAAATTGCAGCTATTTCTTTGGGATCCATGTAGTATGATGCTTAGTTCAATTTTTCTTTTGTATTCATGTGTTAGAATGTATTGTTGACTCCACTTCATCATTTCATTACCTTTATGTGAATGTATACAAGTTTGAGAGGCAGAATCCATATCTTTTATGCTCTGTTTTGGGTAGACATTTCACAGTCTGTGTTTTCTTCAATTTAGGAAGAATCCATGTGGCTTACATGCTCTTTCTAGCTCCTCACCTGTCTTTCCACCTCATCCATAAAACCCTAAGGTTCTAATCATTGTGCCTACCTTGCCCCATCAAACACCCTGTAGTTTTGACCTAATTTCCTTGCCCTAACTGTTTAGCTCTTTCTGATCCAGCAAAACCCTTCAAAAAAAAAATCAAATCAAAACCCTGTGCTACTATACCTAGCCTAATATCAATTTCTTGATCCAGTCATTTTGGTTGAGATCCTTATGGAGAGAACCCTCTCCTGGCATAGTAGGGCTAACTACTTGGCTAAGCATTGTTTGTGGTTACCTCGAAATTGCCTTATTCATCTTGAGGTTCAATCCAGGTGCTAACATGTACATGGTGGTTAAACAACATGGAGGTAGGGATATCCTTATCTGTGAGAGATATTGCAAGTTACTCAAACTTTTCAGATAGCTAACCCATAAGATTCTGAGTAGATTCGAACTCATAATCTACCTCTCTCCATGCTTTCAATTTGTGTTGTTGATTCTCTGACAAAACCTTTTAATACAGAAACTGAAAAGTTGACATCATTCAAAGTTTTATTCACACTATGTACATGAAATGATAGTGAGTCAAAACATTCCTTTTGTTCAGAAGTTATTTCCATATTCATTTCTAGCCCTTTAATTGTTGTATTTGTCCAGTTTATTTGTTCACTAGCCTTTTGGATCATTCCATCTATTTCTAGGGTTGAATCATCTTTTAATACTAAAGGAATGGCCTTGGCTGAGTTGCTAGATTCTCCTAGCATGA
The DNA here is from genome assembly GCA_000404065.3 of Pinus taeda. Classification (NCBI taxonomy): domain Eukaryota; kingdom Viridiplantae; phylum Streptophyta; class Pinopsida; order Pinales; family Pinaceae; genus Pinus; species Pinus taeda. The sequence goes on along the minus strand of APFE031744514.1, from coordinate 211 downwards.
TTCCCTTGTATGGAGGGAATGTGGTATTTGTTTCTAACTTGCATCCATCACAAGTTGTCCAGAAATGTTTTTGTGCAGATGAAGCTTTTGCATCTGCCATATGTACTTCTGGTTGTTCCTTTAATTTCTTCTAGACATAAAAAGAAATCCATGAGTTTGTTTCTTCCATGTACTTTTTCCATTCCAGAGAAAGAGCATATTTTTCATCAAC
>APFE031744508.1:0-16776 GCA_000404065.3 Pinus taeda | reverse complement strand
TTGAGAGATAAAAATTCCATTTTCATTTTGATCTACTTCTATTCCTAAGAAGTATCTCAGCAAACCCATGTCAGTCATTTCAAATTCTTCTTTCATGACTGATTTGAAATTTTTAATGAGATAGTCATCATTACCTGAGAAAATTACATCATCAACATACAATACTACAATTAAAATCTTACCATCCTTTTCTTTGATGTAGACGGTGGGTTCTCCCTCACATTTGTCAAATCCATTTTCCAGTAGATAGGAATCTATCCTACTATACCACGCTCTTGGCACTTGCTTCAACCCATAAAGAGCTTTCTTCAATCTGCATACTTTGTGTTCTTGGCCTTTCTTCTCATAGCCTAGAGGTTGCTCAATATAAACCTCTTCCTTTAATACTCCATTTAGGAACGCTGACTTCACGTCCATTTGGTAAACTTTCCACTTGTTTTGTTCTGCTATAGACAACACTGCTCTCACGGTTTCCATTCTTGCAACCGATGCGAAAGTTTCCTCATAATCTCTCCCATACTGCTGCTTGTACCCTTTGACAACCAGCCTTGCCTTGTGCCTTTCAATTTTGCCTTCAGCATTGCACTTGGTCTTATAGACCCATTTAACTCCGATGACTTCTTTACCTTTTGGTAACTCAACCAAATCCCATGTCTTGTTTCTCTCTATGGCATTCATTTCCTCATCCATAGCTTCTATCCATTTCTTATCTTTGATTGCATCTTCGAAATGAATAGGGTCATCAACATGACAATACAAGGCAAATAAGTAATTCATTCCTTCATCATAAATGTCATTCAAGTTTCTAAATTTCTTACCTCTTTCATTCGGTGTGGAAGTGCTTGAAGACGCACTTGAATTTCCACTCTGTGGTGTGCTTGGAGAAGCATTTTCATTTCTCCTCAATGGTGTTCCTTGCTGTCCTGGTGTTGGCACTGCTATTTTGGGATGCACTTCAGCCACCTCTTCATCATCTTCATCATGAGACAAACAGTTTTTAACATTCACTGTTTTCTCTATGCTTTCATCCCAAGCTTCCTCCTCAATAAATTGAACATCTCTGCTCACGAAAAACTTCTTGGTAGATGGGATATACAACCTGTAAGCTTTGGATTCTTCACTGTATCCAATGAAAAGACATTTTTCCCCTTTGCTGTCCAACTTCCTCCTTAGTTGATCTGGAATGTGTGCATAGGCCACACATCCAAAAACTTTCATATGGGTGACTCCTTGCTTTCTTCCACTCCACGCTTCTTCTGGTATTTTATTCATCACAGCTTTTGTAGGACACCTATTCAAAATATATGCTGCACAATTTACAGCTTCAGCCCAATAATCATTTGGCAAATGCTTTGTCTTCAACATGCTCCTCACCATATCCATGATGGTCCTATTCTTCCTCTCAGCAACTCCATTTTGCTGTGGGGTGTACATTGCTGTGAATTGCTTGTGAATTCCATTTTCTCTACAAAATCGTAGGAATTCTTTGGAGATATACTCACCTCCTCTATCTGTTCTGAGAACTTTGATATGCAGCCCACTTTGGTTCTCCACAAGTGCCTTGAAATTTCTGAACTTATCAAACACTTCACTTTTGTTTTTGAGAAAATAAATCCAAGTCTTTCTTGTAAAATCATCAATAAATGTTAGGAAATATTGGTTGCCTGCTAGTGATGGGGTTTGCATCGGTCCACATACATCTGAGTGGACAATTTCTAAGGGTGTTTTTGCCCTTATGCATTTCCCTGATGGAAAACTTTCTCTGTGTTGTTTTCCCAATATGAAACCTTCACAAAGGCTGTCTGGTTTCTCTATCAATGGTAATCCTCTTACCATTCCTTTTCTGCTCAACAAATTAAGACCTCCAAAGTTGAGATGTCCAAATCTTAAGTGCCACAACCAATTTTCATCCTTAGGCACACTTTGGAGAGCTTCTTGGGTAACCGCTGCAATTACTTCTTTGTTTTTCAGATCTACCCTTATTCTGAGAGGGAACATCCTGTTCCTTGTCATCTTCACTTCAGCAATACATCTTTTGCTGGGTGCTATATCCATGATGGGCATACATCATTCTTAAAGAAAACATTGTACCCCTTATGGACAAGCTGTCCTATACTCAAGAGGTTACATCTCATTCTGGGGACATAGTAGACATCTGCTATGGTTTTCCTTTCTCCTTGCTTTGTAAATATTTTTACTTCTCCTTTTCCCATAACAGAGATTTTGCTATCAGTCCCAAGTGTGACTTGTGACTTCACACCTTGATCTAGAGCAGAAAACAAGCATTAAGTTTTCTGTATTGGTCTGCTGCAACCTGAGTCTAGAAACCATATATCGTTCACTTATTTGTTTCAGCCATGTTACAGCTAAAAACTTATTTTGGCTTATTTCTCTAGTGATATTGCACTAGAACTACTTATCATATATGCTGCTTTTTCCTACACTCATTTGCATAATGCCCAATATTTTTACAATAATAACATTGGGACATTGGATTTTTCATACCTTTGTCGCTTGAGCATGCATGTTGTCGTCTTTGTTGGTCCTGCCATGGCCTGTTCTGTCTTGAATTGCTGCCCTCTTCATTCGAGCATTTGCTGGACTGTTCTCCACCTCTTTTTGGCTTCTGCCTTCCTCTCTTTTTCCTCTACCTTGACCTCTTCCTCTTCCAAAGGACATCTGGGTCTTGAAGGCTTGCTCTAGAGATGAGTTTTCATTTCTACTCAACCTCTGCTCATGTGTTATCAGTGATGCATGAAGTTCATCAACTGAGAAGTTTGAGATATCCTTTGTCTCTTCAATGGTGGTGACAATAGCATCAAACTTTGAGGGTAAGACCCTCAATATTTTCTCCACAATCCTCCTTTCTTCAATAGTTTCTCCATGAGTCCTCATTTGTGTGACTAAACCAATTACATGTGTGAAGAATGAGTCAATATTGTCTGACTCCTTCATGCACAGATGCGTTGTTTCAAGTTGCTGCCAATCCTGTGTCGATGCCTTCGTTCAGGACGTCCGCCCCTCGGGCGCGGGTCGCCCACCCGTTGTACGCGGAGCGCCCTGTCATACATCAACCTGTTTGCCATATGCCCGTGTAGCCTCGCCCGGTACTTGTTTGCTGCGCCCGGGTCGTGCCCACTGCCGAGTGAAGGCACATTTGCCCGTCGTGCGGGTCTGCCCGCCCGTCGTGCGAGGCGCCCGGTTTGCCAGGGTGTGACATCCTCCTCCACCCAAAGACGTTGTCGTCCCGACAACACTTCATCCCGGTGATTTCTCACCGAGATCATCAGCAACCATAATGTAGATTCCTCATAAACGATCCTGCCTCCATTAGGTCACCGAACTGCTCATGCATATGGTCAAGTGTCACACATCTTGACTATGTGCCAACACTTGCTTTACGATCCCCTGCCCAGGTCCATGGAAACCCCATCTTTCTGCCGCATGCTGGGATAATCATACCTGCTCAATCAAACTGAGGGCCCACTGCCTTGAGCAGTCAACAATGAGCCCATCCTCCATATCATCTAAGAAGATCGAAAGGGAGATGAGTCGGGTGGCTCACCTTCACTAATCAGTTCGATCCATCGGTCTGGATCCTCAACCTCCATCCGTCGTAGATATGCTTCCCGATCTTCCTTCTGGATGTTCGGTCTCACATACACATCGTCCTCATCGTCATCGTCCTCTACCAATTCTAGCCTTCTTGACAAATCCAAGATGCTATCTGAAAGCGATTGGATGACCAATGCTTGTTCTGCAAGCTTTGTCTCCATGGTAGACAACCGCTTGTTTGTTTTTTCCCTGTCCTCCATCTGCATACCTCCTAGTTTATGATCCGGCTTAGTCACACCCATGGTAGGAACACCAATGGGCACGTCCTCCCTCCCATCATAAATGAAGAGCTTCCTCAGATGTGGCACTACCATAGCTTCGAATTGCTTCATGAATTCCATCCCCAACACAACCTCATAGTCATCAATTCGTACTATGGTGAAGTCCATTTTCCCGGACCATTCACCAAGTATAGTGTCCACCTTTTCAGGTATGCCAAGGATCGCCGTCGGAGGAGAGTTTACGGTCTTCATATGTGCCTCCACTGGCACAAATTTTAGCCCAAGTCTCCTTACGGTGTCTTCGCTCATGAAATTGTGTGAAGCCCCACTGTCAACCATCGTGAGTACCTCCGCTCCACCAATCTTCATGCGCACATATTCCAGTCTGTTCCTTTCCGGATTCCTCCTAGAAGTTATCCCCGTAGTGGCAGAGGCTCTGAGGATCTGCATCATCCCTACAGAAGCATTGTCCTCTTCCTCCTCTTGTGCGGCAGCGGCCACTTTTGGTTTAGAAGGGTAGTTCTTAATCGTGTGTGGTCCTGCACATAACCAGCACTTCAAAGGTTTCTTCTCCTTCGGAGCATTATCCAACTTTGGAGCATCTTCTTTTTTCTTTTCTTTTGGCTTATCAGACTTCTTTCTCTCATTAGAAGTCTCATCGTAATGATCCACGAGCCTGTCAACCGCAGCGAAGGCCTCTTCAAGCGTCCTAATTTTCTGCCTCTTCACCTCATTACGAGCCCAAGGCTTCAATCTGATAATGAAATTGAATACCTTGTCCTTCTCGGCCATGTCAGGAAGTTCCAGCACCGCGCTTGAATATTCTTGCTGATAGGTTTGTAAGCTCCATGTTTGTTTGATGAACTTAATCTTGGTTCTTGCCTCCCACGTTTCATCTTGAGGACTGAAGTGGGACTGCAAAGCTTTCTTCATATCTTCCCACGAAGTGATGTCGTCAGCATTACCATTAGTAATCTGATCGGCCCTCCTTCGCCACCACATCTTGGCATCATTAGTTAGGAACTGGGCGGCTACCTTGACTTGCGCCTCTCCCTTAGGTAGGTTCAACCGTTCTAGGTACTACTCCATGTCCCATAAGAAGTTGCCAAGAACCTTTGCGCTCCTTGTCTCGTCATAAGACTCCGGTTCTTTGACCTTTACATGGGGCACTCCTCCATCTGAGCTGTGCCTCACGGCCCTTTTTAATACCGCAATCTCATCTTGGGCCTCTTCCAGAGCTTTGTTCGTTTTGTCGAGAGTCCCTTTCAAGTTCACGAGCTCTGCTAGCCCCTGATCCCTTGATTCCTCGACCTCTTTTACCCTTCCTTCAAGCTGTGTACACAAGAAATCAGTGTACTCGAATTGTGTCTTGAGCTCATCATGCTGCGTTCGGAGTTCTTCAAGTTCCTCTTTGACCTTGTGGGATGACCTTTATAGAGTTCAGCCGTAGAAATCGATTGAATGGAAATATATTTAATGATTTAATATCACTTTAATAACACATAATTAATTTTTAATATTAACAATAGGAAATATTATATAATTAGTTTTAAACTAATCTTTACTATTTTTATAAATATATGAAAAAAATTAGTATTTCACTTTTACATTGATATATATGTATAGAATATGGGTTTTTATTGGGGAGTAGATGTGTGAGATTTAAATTTATTGATCAATATTGATTAATGGGAAATGGGACGATAAGATTTTATTATAGGATTAGATTAAAATAAATAAAAATTATTTTAAAGTTAGTGATGTTTTTTTACTTTGTAATTAATTAAAAATGTTATAATTAAACTAAATTATTATATGTATGGTTATTTGGGTTAAATCGAGTGCCTTCATATTTTGTTTATATATATATAATATTATATATATATAATATGTGAGATAAAGTGAAATTTTGATATTACAATTTTTTTTATAGTAATTTAATTTTTTGATTACATTAAATTATAATATATAATAATAGCTTCGAATTCATCTTTAATTTTTGAATTCCCAATATTTTTCATTTTGCAAAAAGATTACTTTTAAATTTGATTTTCCTAGAACCTTGCTATATCTAAAATTAATACTTAATAAACCTTAAATTATTTAATGCTAATTATAATTATATTATTTTATTTTATTAATTTATAATTTAATAAGTCAAAATATTTAGTCTTATATCAACTCAATTACAACTCACCAAATCAATATAATATAATAAATAAAATTTATTAATATTAATAAAATAAAACTTGACCTAAAGGCTTTCAACCTAAACTTGGTTTGGTAGCAATTATAGACCAATCTCAATCTGATATGGCTTTACTCTCAATCTCCAACTCAGGACAACAAAATTCGAAATTAACTCTACTAATATGGCCATCAAGTCTCATAAACTTTGTATTCGAGATATAATATATATGGAGTACATATATGAGAGTGTAAATTTATTTTAATTTTATTGAATAGGAAATATCTTTTTTATATATAAAATGAATTAGTAATTACAAGATATTATTATTTTTGTTTGTTAAAAATGATTTTTATGTATTATTATTAGTATAGTTATATAAATTAAATGGCTAATAAATGTTGATATACATTAATCTATAATAAACATTAAAAAACACTTATTTTATTCATATGTTTTAAATAGTTAAAATTAAAATATCATTAAAATAATTAAATTATTGCTATTGTTATATAAAGATAAAATAAAAAATTTAGTCATAGAGATTCACCCCATTTTATCATGGAAATTCTTAATTTGTAAATAGCCTTTGATTTATGTATATTAATCAAATATACTAAAAACTCTATAAAAGTTAAATCTCTACCATATACTTAATAACTATAATTAAAACCCACTTTCATACTCTTTTTCCAAATTTAATTGCTAAGTCTATAAAAAAATACATACTCTACACCCCTCTAGTTTTAAATTGTGACTTCTTAAGAGAAAAGACGTACTCTTAACCATTAAATCCATTCAAATTATATATTAAACCTACTCTCACACTGTATATTAATTTCCCACTCCCCAACCATTAAAAAAATAAAAACATCCCAAAATAACATCAAATTTTCATAATGGAAACTCCTCCGATTCCAAACCCACCTTCAATTTAACAAAACAAAAAAACAAATCCCACCTTAATTTTGTCGATGTCGATGTTTGTAGGCTGTCTTTTAAAAAAGTTCCCAAGGTAGACCAACTGTGTCATCCTAAGGAAGCCGGGATCACAAATTTTCTTCGAAATCATCCCAAGCTTAAGGGCAATGGCAGGGAGTTGCAGGTGCTGTGACGGAATTTTATGTTCTGAAATCCCATACTCAAAGGAGGATGACGAAGAAGCCATTATGATTCAAAGAAATGTGACATGGAAGAAGAGGTTGCATTTCTAAGAAAATGGAGTTTTGTTAACATCACCACCATCAGAAACTGGAGATTATGTTACCCTCTTTTGTAATTCCGATGGATCCCAATTGTTCGCACACGGTTTGATTTTGGTGAGTTGTTGATATTTCTCGGATTACAGTAATGATGATATAAATTCATCAGTATGGTTTAATTTTTGTACAGGTGAATAGGTCAGAGGTTTTCCGAAAAATGCTTGAAGAAGTAGATCTCAAGGAAAAAGAAACTAGGGAAGTGGTGATTCAGGAAGTTGGTGGAGAAAGTCTCATAACGTTTCTGAAATTTCTATACACTGCCCAATTGAACTCTGAAGAAATGCATGCGAAATACAGAGAGCTTGTAAAGCTCGCCCATTTCTACCAAGTGAAGTTGCGTTGCTGCTCATGAAATTGGACAACTTCATTTCCAGTGAGATTGTGAGCAAGAACGCCTGTATTGAAATTTTGAAAATGGCTTATTTATATGATCTGGAAACAACAAGAGAGGTCGCTCTGAATCTTATTGTCCGTCAGCTCAACGAAGACTTGTACGATATAACCTTCCAAGAATTGCAAACGGACTATCATTCACATGTTTATATGAATTTTATATGATTTTTTCCACATGTTTATGTGAATTCAATCATTCACACACCTTGCTCATAATAAATCTCATAGAGATGAAAAGTGGATTTGGATTTAATTCATAAAAATAATGATTGTAAAGGTTTTTTTAGAGAAATGAAGGAAAGATATGATTATGTATTTACTTTTGAATTTATGTTTGGTCGTGCATTATCACAACTACAACATTTAATTTCAATAATTATCAGAGTTGCAACATCTAATTTCAATGGATAATAAGAATCAGGGCTTCAGTTATAAAAATCCATTTAGTTACTTGAACATCCTACAAAGAACAACTTCCAACATTTATTTGAACATCTTACAAAATTCAATTTACACATTTGAACATCTTGCAAACTTGAAAAAAAAATAATAAAAAAACAAAAGTAGGTGGAACATCCTACAAAAAAGAGGAGTTGGAACAGCGTACACAAAAGAGAAGCAATTAGAACAAAGAGTCATGACCATCGAGGTAAAGCCACTCAATTTTCAACTTTTCAGTATATTATAACCATAGTTGTAGGTGGAGCTTACAATACTAGTAAACTCATTTGGATTGTGAGTATTTAGAAATGTTACTAAGATTTTTACATACAATTAGACAGTTAATTCTTTTTATTATGTGTTTGTGAAAGTTATTAATGTATCAAAGTTCTATGAAAGCACGGGGGCCTCATTCAATGAACCTCTATATTTAAACAATACCCTTAATTTGACTACATATTGGAAAATACCCTTAAAATTCACATTATTTAACCCCCTACCAATACATACCCAATACACCTTCCCAATTAAAAAAACCCCTACTCCCACTAGATATTGTAGGTATCCATTTTTTCATTAACATTTTTTATACCCCTTTATATTTTTTCATTAACTTTGAGCTCCATTTTTTATACCTGCTAATATAAAAACCCCTTAACCCCTATATATCCCCCAATATATTATGCCATTTTTTCCTCATTAAATATCCCCCAATATGAACCCACGTGGTATGGTATTGCTCCCCTAGTGAATCCCCTGTTCGTGAAAGCAAACAAATGTTATTAGAAAATACAAAAAGAAAGTATTTATTTATAGAAAAGGAAGACAATAACCATAAAAAGAGACAACGAAAACAAATGTTATTTAGAGATACAAAAATAAAGTATTTACTTGTAGAAAAGTGATGGTTAATTTATATATTCCTTATTTCAATAGGGATTTAGAATACACGGTGCATGTATTTTGTCAAACCGGGGTTGGTAAACTTGTGAGGCACTTTTTGCACTATACACAAGAGGCAAGCTCCTCACATTGTTCTTATTGACCTAAACTTATTGAACAAAGAAACTCATGGGGATGTGGTCTTGGATGGAAAATTGGCTCAAGAATAACCCACTACAGAGCCAAATAGCACATCATGCACCTAGATCTCGTTCAAAGGTATCCGTTTCTGTATCACTGGGTCAACTCAAAACCTAGAAATTCTACAACATCTAATTTTAAAGCATCTTCTTTAGAACAAAATAACACCAAAGTGGTTAACTGCAGGTCTCATGCCCCAATCAACCCAATCTAAAATAATCACTAATCTATAAATTAAAAAAAAAAACATAAAACCACACGATATCTACCATGATAATTGTTATTCTAGGAATTATGATAAACTAAATTGAAAACGGTTGAATGTAAAAGCATTTAAACATATCAAAGCATTGCAAACATAACCAAACTACTAACCTACTTACATAATAGAAACGAAATCAAATGGAACAGTACCACACCTTGAGTGGGCCCCTCCCCAAGGTCGACATGGCCCTTCACGTTGGTTGAATTTAATCTTGAACTCATCCACAACAAGCGCATCAAATCATAATCGTAGAACTAAAAGGAATTCACACACAAAGTTTATATTATGAATTATATATTGAGAACAAACACTTGTTACAAAGAGATATGTTGATAACTATATTATGCTGCAGAGCACATACATATATATAAATCAAAGTAGTCTTCGTTTAATCTTGAATAACATAATGACTCCTCGTAATTCTAGTTACAATAATTACAAAAAAAACAATTAATCTTGAATAACATAATGACTCCTCGTAATTCTAGTTACAATAATTACAAAAAAAACAATTGCATATTCCAAACTTGTGATTGATATGAAAATTGTGTGCGGCTATTCAAGCTTGCACATTGAGTTGAGGTGAGTCTTTAAATTCGAGCGCTTATTCAACTTGGAATTGCATTGTTTGACGGCCTTCGGGATGTTATGGCAAAGGCTAACCAGCCTGCCATAGGGCATTTAATGCCTTGGTACATGCATGCCCTATAACAAAATAACACACAGCCTTTATTTTTAATTTATGTAGCCATAAAAAATTGTGTGTTATTTTATTATAAGGCATGCATGTACCAGGGCATTTAATGCCCTATGGCAGGCTGGTTAGTCCTTGCCGGATGTTATTGCCTGGTCATGCATTGGGAAATAGCACATGCATGGTGTATTTAACCTTTTAATGGTTTATTGTTGCTTGTGATTGTCCAATCCAATATGCATTACACAAGTATGCACATTGGCCCATGATGCTTGGTGTCAGTATGCACATACGATTTGGTGTAATTGTTTCCACAAGAGTGATCACTTTGGCTTCTAAATAATCAAGGTTCCCATCCAGGTATTGTTACAAAGTAATAAGAGTGTTTGTGGTCTTTGATGTAACAATAAGTTTCTCAGTACTTGATCAAAATTGTCATTATTGTATCTAGATGTCGATATTCAACCTAATAGCTTTATGGTTCCAAAAATCATCCATCTATATCTTAAATAAAAGCTTTCACGCCATAGTCATTCCACCACTTTATTATGCACACACCAAATTTAAACACAGACATATGTATATTGAGTTACATGACATCTAGATTTTGAAATTTCCCCCAACATTCCTCCATTCTAAACTAAAACAAGGAAATAAACAACATAATAAGTATATGTAAATACTTTTGAGCTTAAGAGTAATAAAGAGAATATGTAATGATCAAGAGGTCACAAAAGAAAGGTAAATTGGGGCAAAAAGAGATAGTTTAAAAGAAAAAAAGAATGACAATTTAGTAGCTCATCAAAAATAAAGTTAACTCGGCGACAATAGAAAGAGACAATTAAGATAATTGATCACTTCGATTTTGTTTCAAAATTGTTGTTCTATCTCCAAAATGAACCTAAAATTAAATTATTAGTAAATATCTCATTTCATGTTATGTAGATTAATACATGATTATGATATTAAAATTAGGTAATCGTGATCTCAAAGCTATCAATAATGAAGAAATATTTAGAGTTTTTGTAAATTTAGTTCGTTTGATTCTCTGAACTTGGAATCCTCTCTTGAAGGAAAGATTGATAAATTTCCCAATATTCTTGTCACACAATCCAATGAAGATGTAGACATTGTTTTTTTAATCTACATGAATTTTAGCAAAAGATCGCAATCTTATATATATTAATAAGCAAAAAATAAAATATAGAATATATCGAAAATACTTCATAAGGGAGAGATTCATACAACAAGTGTGTCTCCTTCATATCTGCTTTACAGCTACCAAAATTTACCACCATATACTCAACAAGAAGTGCATTTGCTAAAATTGAAGGAATTAAATAAATTGGATCAAAGTATTTGTAGATAAGGTTTTTCAAATATACTTGTAGAAAAATCATTGTATATGGTATTTCCTCCCCTTCATTTTAATGGATTCTTAATTTGTTAATAATAAATACTTATTTCCTTCTCCTTTCTCAATGTGGTTTAGGTTATTTTATCATGTTCAGTTGTTTATTCTTTGTACAAGGTTATCTTCTTCCTTCATAAAACATCAGTATATTTGTAGTGTTTTTTATGGTTATATAATAGGTTTGTGCAACTTTTTGGTCCACATGAAAGAAAACTCTGAGGTTTCTTATCCATTCTAGAATTTGGAAATTTTCTTTTTTTCTAAAGGATCCTTACCACAAGTCACCTTTTGGTGTCTTTTTCTTGGTTCAATTTACTTTCCATAACAATAATCTAGAAAAAAGGAATTGTGATATGTCTCAACATCCTAGTCAAACAAATATTTCCACATCATCAAAAGATATAAGCTCCAATAATAGGTGCATTCAAGAAAAAAGAAAAAAGAAAAAACTATGGAAAACCAGAAATCACAACAATTAAGAATTAATTAATCATTTGTCAAGATGAAAAATTGTACACTACAAGCAGGGTTTCTATTTCTAATTCTACAATTTCTTTACACTTGCTCTTGGTTTCGAAAACTGCCATTGATTTAGGGATATCAACACCCCCCTTCCCCTGCCTCCTCCTCACTCCTCGCCACCATCTCTAGTAGTCATTGCTTTCAATGAGCTTATAAAAACTAGTATTATCTTTGAAAACTACATGATAAATTTGTTAAGAAGTTGGATGTGATTCCGAAAGTGTGGGTGAATCCAGGTAAATCTCAGGAAATGTCAATCAATATAGCTAAAATAGGTTTGGTTGGCCAATTTATGGGGGTTCGACCTTCTCTAAGATCTCTAAGGTCATGGGTGGAAAGAAACTGGAGACCCCTCGTTAAAGGCCATATTTAGTGTGCCTTATGTGGCAAAGATATTTTCACCTTTTTATTTGAACTTAAAGAATGTTGGGATTTCATATTCAAGAACTTTCCATACTTCATGGGTGCTCAGGGTCTTTACTTGGATCATTGGACACTATATTTTAATCTTAAGAATGTTGTTCCCTCTATAGTTCCAATATGGGTAAAACTTCCTCACTTACCTCTTCACTATTGGGATGACGATACTTTGAAAAACATAAAAAAAATTCCTTCAGAAGATACATAGATAGAGCAGAACCAATAGATTCAATGTATGCATTGTTAGGTATGTGTTATATTCTTCGCACAACTATGGCGGTTTTTTGCATCTGTTTTCAATGGTTTATGACAAGTGGTTTTTCACAGTTTGCGATTTTTACGTGCATGGTGGTTTTGCCCATGGTTTTATAAATCTAGTCAAAGGAACTACAATCATATTCTAATCCAAGGTTAATGGGTTGGAGTTCGATTCCTCCCAGCCTTTTAAAGGCTCCATTACATGAATTCCATGGGAACAAAAACATGGGCAAGAAAAAAAACATGGGCCCAAAACTGCTAGTCTTGACCCAGTCAATTTTGACTCTTTCCCTAAGTCAAGTTTACCTAACATGCATGTGCTTGTATCTTTGTATCAGTAGAGCTTGAGAAAATCCTTTTAGAAGTAATTTAGCTTACATTAGATAATTATTCTTTCATATAGTAGGTGGATTATGATCATATCCCTTTCAAGTGTAAGCAATGTCACGATTATGCACACTTTGCCAGGAATTGGCCCAAAAATGAAGATTCCCTCAAGGAGTAGGAGGATGGAGGTCAATGGTGAATCCAAATGATTCAGAATATATGATTTACGGTATTATCCAAGATATTTTCTTCAGTGATGTTTTCAAAATTATATGAAATAGCACGTAAAACCCATGTATGCAAACACTTGAAAAACAAGCAACATAAACAAGATCATAAAACAAATGCACACAAAAAGCTTGATAACAAAGTTTGTCTAGTGTGGACTACGTCTATGGGCCCTTCTTTAATTGTGGGGAGGTCGCTTCATTCATCTCATCAAAAGAAAGGCAAGTATATGGAAAAATTATACCTCCATACTGGGAGTGACTTGAAATTCGACTGCTCAAACGCAACAATCACAACACCAGTAGGTACATCTTGTCCTCCTAAGAGTTTTGACTGTAAACATGACCTACTTATGAAAGGCACATTGTTGTCTCAAACTTCATGCCCAACAATTAATGAAGAAGGTTGGTTTTTTGCCATGACCCATGAATTTCATTGCCTAGATGCAAAAACCATTGTGATCCTTGTGAAATTCCACCATTGTGATCTTTGAGAAATTCTAGGTAAAATGAGTATAAAGTTTGCCACATTTTTCCACCTGCAATTCTGGCCCTTGAGGGAATCTTTTAGATTCCTCACAGCATCAAAATGGAATATTCTTGTAAAATATTCCCTAGAATTAGTTTTGAAATTCATGCATACGAAAAGATTCCACCTCAGGGTTCCATCAGGTTGTAGTTCATGTTGTCAAGGTTCCATGGCTCTGAGTTCTGGCACTCATGGGTCCGTCGGCCTCTTCCTCGTCAAATGGAAAAATGTTGGTTTAAGTACCTATGGCCTGACAGAATTTACAAAGTCCATTAGCTTTTGGCTGGCACAACTCAAACAAAAGCGTTGGTTGGTGGTGGCTCAAGTTCAAAACCCCATCGACCACTCATGTTGTTGTTTGTTTTATTAATATATATAACAGCACTTAGCTACAATTGAACCATCGGTCATTGGCTGTCGACCGTAACTGTAAATTGTTGCCACCTGATTACTTTGTCGAACTTTGTTGGTTCTACCGTTTAGAACCATAACCACAACTTTGTTTAAATGATCTGTCGAGTTTTAATATAACAGTTTCATTGTAACCAGTTGTTGATTTGAATGTCACTGCCAGTCTATTTGTTATACCCGTCGCCCAACGGTTGACAAATTAATATATATATAATATATATATATATATATTCATTTAAACTTGTTGTTGTGACCCCCCAACAGTTGACCACAACACATCATTAAAGAAATTTTGAGGTAAAAAATGGGCCTCAAAAAAAATGTTCAACCAAAATCAACTTTATAAGAACCAGTAGGATTCAAGATGATGATTCACCATTTTTGGAGTAAAAAAAAAATATCTTTTCCAACTAGTATTTTCAACTTGTCTCCCTATGTTTTTACTCAAATTTCGAGTGGGGGGGACTCATTGAATGTGGAATTTAATTCCTCATCCAAGGAGTACCCATTTTGAATACTTTCAATGGACCTAAAAATACATGAAAATTGTTATTGCAATCATGTTTTTCATGTATTTCTCATTTTTCGTGTAGCAGGGTTCATCGAAAGTATGCAACATGGGTACTCCTTAGATGAGGAATTAAATTTTCATCCAATGAGTTCTCTAGTTCAAAATTTGTAAAACCATAGGGAGATAAGTTGAAATACGAGTTGAAAACATAGATTTAAAGCTCTAAAATTTAATGATGTCATCTAATATTATTTTGTTATTTCCACTATTATTTTATAATATTCCTTAGGAGGCCCATTTTAGACCTCAAAATATCTTTAATGAACCGTGGACAAATTTACATTACGTTGGAACCGTCATCCATCGTTTGTGGTTCAATCTGTCAGGACTCATTCTGAATTGTCGTCAATCAGCTGTCATTGGCATATGTTATAATGTGTTGGGGGTAAGTGGTTATCACCGTTGGCAGGTTCAAATCCCACCAACTCAATTTAAATTGAAACTTTCATCCTGCCAACGAATTTTGTCGTTAAAAACAGTTAATACTATTGCAAAGTTTGGTCGGTCGGAGCCAAGTTTGCCACCAAGTGGGTGCTACGTGGCCTCACACTATTGGGCCACTTTTTTGTTGCCCTATTCGGCTGAGTGCCACCATATTTGGCAGTTACGCTAGCTTTTGCGATACTATTAATTTTATTTGGCAGTCCACCAATTTTAGTTGAAGCCAAACAAATTTGGTCGGACTACCAAAGTTGTCGAAGTTCAAAATTTAACTGGTTTCCTGCTAAATTTTGTCATTTAGCCAACTTTGACCAAAAGTTTGACTAGGTATAACTTCCACATATGGAGTCAGATTGAGGCACCCTCTACGTCGCTGGAAAGCTTGCAATGAGCTCTTTGATTTGGTCCTAGTTTTGTTGTGATCTAAGGACTTTGAGATTTGGTCCATTAAGGATCCACCTAGATCATTCCTCCCCACTGAAGGAATTTCGGTCCTCCAAAAGTATAAAAAAGTACCACAATCTAATCTGCATAACAAATGTCTCTGAAAAGGTCACACTTTCTTCTCCTTCACCTTTGTACTTCAAATCTTGAAGTGATCAAAAGCCAACAAATGTATCCATATGAAAATTTATATCTACCAATATGATCCAGGTGGATGTTGGTGGCCACTCAGCTATCCCATTTGGACCCCCACAATCGTCTCTTTCAGCTTTTTCAGTTTCTTAAATTGTAGCACAGTTTACTATTTTTAGCAGTTTTTCAGGTCCTAAACTTCTGAAGCTGTTTTGAGGCCCTAAACGACGTTTCTTGGGAAATATGGGGGCAACATGGGTCCATGGATCGATGTTTCCCTTCCCAAAGTGGTAGTTCTCGGATAGATCTTTCTAACGAGCTATCATACGCATCAAACGGAGATCATATGCCAAAGTTACGACCCGGGAAATTGATGTACCAATTTACCCAAAACGGGGCCCACAATTTGGCGTTTCATCTTCTAAGGGTCGGTTTTGGAATGTGAAGGGTTTTCCATTGTTTCTCAATAATAAATAGGCCTTCGAGCCTCATTGTAACACATTTCGGAACAGTTCAGAGGCATGTAGCCGCACATCTCTTCTCAGAGATAAGCTACCATCGCCCTAGCTGGTTTATTTCCAATTCTGGTTGTAAGCATATTTCGGTATTTTCCATTAATGAAATGAAGTGTTATTTCCGATGCATCTCTTTATTTATGGTTATCGCATCTCTGTATTTATGGTTATCTCTGTAATCTATTGCGTTCCTGTTTAAATCTGGATCAGTGGTATCAGAGCGGTCTGCTTTTTCTCGGGTTTTCTTTGCATGTCCCCGACGAGGTCAGGATATAAGGAGTTAGGGCTTGAACTGGTCGAACCTTTGCAAGACCAGCCTCGCAAATCCCGACGGCCTCCCATGGCGGATGAGAAGAAAAGACGAGGGGGCAGGAGATCCTATCAAAATCTTGCTCGAAGAAGC
>APFE031744506.1:7265-35309 GCA_000404065.3 Pinus taeda | reverse complement strand
CTTTTGCTCTTTTTTCTTCCAATTATTGTGGTGTCAACCCTATAGGTTGTGGAAGACTAGGGGCAACAACACTTCCATCTTTATAGTTGTGAGTGGTATGCTTCCTGGTTGCCATAATTTTTCTTTCCATTTTTCTTGCTAACCTGAATGCCTTCTCTAATGAATCAGGATCCCAAAGGCGAACATCATGTTGGATATTATCCTTTAAATTCCGTATGAACACATCAATCCTATGCTCCTCTGGAATATTTTTTACCCTTATGTTCAATTTTTGAAACTCCTCAATGTGCTCCATTATTGAACCCTTTTGTTTGAGACTTATAAATTGGCTAAAAAAAGTGTTGCTTTTTGTATCCTCATAATGTGCTGTCAATTCTTCCGTAAAAATTGCCCAAGTGATAATTTTTTTACGAGAGAAAAACCATTGATACCATACAAACTCATTTGGTTCAAATATAAAGTTGCAATATGTACCTTTTGTGTGTTTTGCACATTATTGAGACTGAAAAATTGCTCCATCTGTAATATCCATGTTGCGGGATCCTTGCCATCCAACTTCCTCATATCGATTTTTGGAATATGGTGGGTCTTCGATCCAACATTAAGGTCTATGGAATCATGATTAACATTTCTTTTGTTCTCATCATGAGTTTCCTTTACTACCCTTTCACCATTAGTGACCATTTCTTGTAGCAACTTATTCATATTTATCTTCAATTCTTCCATGCCATTCATCTTAGCTTCCACGCCCTTTATCTTAGATTCCATGCCATTTATCTTAGCTTCTGTTAGCTTTTGTGAGACTGACATTTGTTGCACTTGGTCTTGTAATTTTGATATATCATGTAACATTTCTTCCTCTTCTTCATGAGTCATGCTACCGCTTTCAAGTTGCTTACTAGGTGTTTGAATTTTCTTTCCTCGGGGCATTAGTTACCAATAATAATTCTCTACTATGCCTTTTGAATTCTTCAAAATAAATTTTCAAACCAAGCTTAAGCAAAAATTTAAAAGAATCTACACACCTTTTTTCACTTTGTAGGAGGTCGATATTGCCTCTGATGTATCTCTGTACTTTTAGATCATCCAGTTCTAAAATTGTGACTTGCAATAGCCCTCTATGTCCTCTTTTCAATGGCACCAATCTGATCCAAATTGGATTCTCCAAGGAAGAGTTATGTGCAATCTTCCACAGTGACCTGATTATAGACTAGTTCAGTAGAGCGAACTTGTACGACGTGCCACAAGTCACTGTTTTTACTTTTGGCTCTGAAAAATATAATCCTCTTTATGTACCTTCTTACAAAATTTTAAACTAATGCTCTAAGAGAAAGTTATGATGATTTTCCCCAGATCACCTATTTGGAATGTAATTCAGGAGTCTGCAAAAAGACCAACTTCCTCAGATCATATCTCCGCAAATATAGTGCGAAAAGCTCTGAAATTTAGACCCGAGGTTTAGTTCAATTTCTTCTAAAATGGGTTTTTTTTTTAGCTTCTGAAACATCGCAAAACAAAAATTATAGCAAAAATTCCACAATGACCTATTTGGAGCAGTGAAACCGTAGAATCCAAAGCTCTGATACCAAATGTTATGAAACCAGCTCAAGAAAAGATAGAAAAGATAGATCAATGCCTTAGAATTCAGCCTCTTCTGAGGGGAACCTTCCTTTACATTACATAAATGACAATCTTGATGATCAAATGACAAAACTCCTTTTATATATAGGAGTCTAAGGAGTCACAATAAACCCAGCCGACCTAAACCAATAATAATATAAAGCCACAAAAATAACAATAGAGGGATTCTATGGGGCACAGTAATAACAATATGGGGATAATAGGGGCACAACAATATTAATAAGGGGTACAACTACAATAGTAATGGGGTAATCACTAGTATTATAGGGACCCAACAAAATGCCACTAGTCTGATTACACCAATTTGATTGTAAGCACTAACTCATAGGAAGCACCATCTCCATAATGTGTTTTCTTGGAACCAACTAGCAAGAAGCACCAACTCCCTATTGGCTTTACTAGCACCAATGAGAAAGAAGCACCAACATCCTCTTTGATAATTTTTTGATTAGCTTACAAGACATACCAAGTACTTTATTTTTCAAGCACCAAGTTTCTAGAGGCACTAACACCCAAGTTGTTCTTCAAACACCCACTTAGATGGAAGCACTAACATTCTTATGTGTAGGCCCCAACATGGTGAACCTATAGATAACTATTTCTTATGATATTCATAGTGTATCTATAGATGTATTATTTATATGCATTGCTCTTAGCTATGGCTAACTATTTAATATGATTTTCATACTATGTCTATAGATGTCTTATTTATATGCATTGCTCTTAGCTATGGCTCTTACTGAGCCTCATACATAGCCTCAATCACCTCTCGATCATGTAATATCCTTTGTAGCCTTGTCTCTACTTAGCCCACTTAACTCGTGTCCTCCTCTTCTCTTAAAACACATACGAAAACATTACCCCTATGGTATCTCATAGTCCAACTACATTTTGTTCATCTGTTCTATCTACAAATGGATCTATTGAGAGTCTTCACTACAATGATTATGGACTAGAGGTCACTTTATTTTACTTCTATGGGGCACGAGTATGCTTAACCTGAAGATGTTATTGTTATCTAGGAAGTATAACAACAAAGAAGAAAATTATGGAAGTCAAGTTTCGGAACTAAGGTAATTTATTTTCACGGATATAAATTGTTTGCATATAATTTGTAATAAAATTGGTGTTTAAGTTTACAAAATGGTTTCAAGTATTTAAATAATGTGTTATATTTTAAATTTGTATTAACTTTTATTTAATAAATATACTTAAATTTCATATTGGTAATTGATTTAATATAAATGGTAAAAATTATGTTATGGTGGCACTCTATAGACGTTTTAATAAAAAAACCCTAATAATGAATATATGTTTGTGTCAAATTCCTCTTTGATGGATATTTGGTTAGCTTACAATAAGTACTAACCACTTGATTTTGGAAGAACCCACTTGCTAGAGGAATCAACCCACAATATGTTCTTTAGATACCAACTTAGATGGAAGCACCTACATTCCTATGTGTAGGCCCCAACCTAAGTATTTCATAGGACTTTCATACCATATTTATAGGTGTCATATTTATATGAGTTTCTCTCAGCTATATCTCTTACTCATTCTCATACATAGCCTCAATCAGCTCTTAACATTATGATCTCCTTGGTAGCCTTTTTCTCTACTCAACCGACTTAGCTCTTGTCTTAATTTTCTCTTAAAACACATACAACAACATTACCCCCATTGTACCTCATAGTCCAACTACATTGGCTCTAGTAAGAGTCTTTATTATAATGAATAACGATTAGAGGTTGCTTTATTTTACTTTTGTGGGGCGTGAGTGTGCACTTCAGTATCACTCACCTCACTCAAAAATAGACTTCATTTACCACCTACACAACTTGGGGAGCATCCTCATTAATTTTCAAATAGCTCGAGAAGTATTTTTTGACCACTACAATTAACTACAAAATTGTATTTAATTCATCAAAGACATATTTTTCACTCCATTTCAATCTATGATCTTCAATGAGATAGCTCTAACTCAATAATGGGATCACCAACCATTTCTATGACACTTCTCATCTTTCATAGTCTATGCATTTGAATTACCATAAACACTTAATCACATTTAATACTCTTAGAAGGAATTCCTTTAGAATGTACCAAAACTCAATGGATAGCTCTAACTTAATAATAGGATCACCAATCATTTCCTTGACAGGTCAGATATTTCATAGTCTCTGCAGTTGAATTACCATGAACATTGAATCACATTTAATACTCCTAGAAAGGATTCCTCTCGAATGTTCCAAGACTCTATCATTCCCTATTCATTAAATGATCTATCCTTTTATAGTTGTTGCACACCAAGCACTAGGGGAAATTAACCTATAACTTCCCCTCTTGGTAAATATTTATTTTGACCAGGCTCAACCATTGCAACATTGATTGAGCATTTTTTCAACATATCATTTATATTGGTTACCACGCTCGAACACCAAGTTCTCTAATTCTCGAGTGTTTAAAATTTATCGTGCAGAACTACAGTGTTAACTCTAGCTTAACGTGAAGATCTTAATGTTATTGAGGAAGTATAACTACAACAAAATTATGGAATTCATGTTTTGAAACTGAGGTAATTTAATTTGATGGATATAAAAGTGTTCCCATATAATCGTTATTAAAATTGGTGTTTAAGTTTACAAAAGCAGTTTTAATTATTTAATTAATGTGTTACAATTTAATTTTTTATTAACTTTTATTTAATAGATAGATTTTAAATTTCATTCTTACTAATTTATTATTTAATTGTAGAATTCAAAATAAATTCGTTTAAACATATTAATTTATAATTTAATATACAATTTAAAAATAAAATAAACTAACATGCCATTTGTATTGTTAACTTTTTTTTCTCAATTTTGTTTATACTTACATATATGAAGCCTCCATGTTTCAAACCAAAAAAACATAATTTTTAGCTTAGAACCAAAATTACCTTAGATCCCCTTATTGTAATGTGTAAGGGTCTTGCCATTATGTCAGCAGGGATATAATGTGTAAGGACCTTACTATCAAAGGAATATTTTGTTGTAATCTTGCCATTGATGTCAAAGTTGGGGGGAATATAAAGGGAATAAGTTTTCAGGAAGGTATACATGGCTGATTCACTACTTGTTAAGGGAATGCATGATTGAATTGCCCTGTATTAAGGGGAGACCTATACAAGTCAAGGGGGGTACATACACCCATACAAATGTGTATAAATAAACTAATTGGTCAGCATATTAGATATGGTCAGTCATAACTGGGAATGATATTATATATGATCTAAGTATCGTGATACTAGAAAGACCACAGTCACAAATCTTGGTCATATTGTGGTTAGGTGTAGACCTATGGGCGTGATTCCCTTGGCATATTACAATATTTAGGCACAATTTTGAATATGTTCCAATCCCAAGATACCCGATAAGCACCCAGTCATAGCCCTTGGTCACACCCTTATTAGTTGTACCCCTTAGAGCTTAAGGGCTCAACATATCATGTTAGAAACCGAGTTAATACTAAGAGGTGGGTTTGAATTAGTCTTAAGGATGATTTAAAAAAATAATGGGAATTTATAATTTCATTTACTTGGCAATCATTCATGTGAAAATTCCATAACATATTATGTAAATAACAACATAAGTCAACACATGAACCATTCATCAACAACACATAGGTTTTTAAGCAAAAACCCATAACGGGAGTAAATCACAAATCTTGATTGTTACAATGTAGATCAAATGCCCCCACTCTGATTACATCAATTTGTTTGTAGGCACCCACTCCTAGGAAGCACCATCTCCATAATGTGTTTTGTTAGCCCCAACTAGTAAGAAGCACCAACTCCCTATTGGTTTTACTAGCACCAATGAGAAAGAAGCACCAATGTCCTCTTTCATAAATATTTGAGTAGCTTACAAGACATACCAATTGATGTTTTGAAACCGAGGTAATTTATTTTCATCCTATTTTCATGGATATGAATTGTTTGCATATAATTTGTAATAAAATTGCCATTTAAGTTTACAACAATGGTTTTAAGTTTTTAAATAATGTGTTTTATTTTAAATATATATTAACTTTTATTTAATAGATAGATTTTAGATTGCATATTTGTAATTGATTTAATATAAATTGTAAAAATTATGTTCCAGTGGCATTTTATAGACATTTTAATTAAAAAACCCTAATAATAAATATATGTTTATTAAAAAATAGTAATAATAAATATATGTTTATGATACATTATAAATAAGGAGTTGGTGTAACTTTTTAATTATATGACTATTTGATAAACATTGGATTTTTATGAGTTTATTGTTTTTTTCTTAATTACTATATTAAAAATATGTCAAAATTTTTAAGAATAAAAAAATGGTTTTTTTAATAAAAATATTATATGACTTAATTATGAAAATGTGATTCCCCAGATGCGGGTGACGAGACAATTATCAGTTCTGAGCCACAGGGAAGCCATGTGCCATCCCATGTCCAAGCTCAGCATTAACTCTACTCTCCGCCGCCATGGAATTACGATTAAGGGAAGGCGGCAGGCCATTAATACAGGTTATGTCACTATGGCAAGTAGGTTGGTTGCAGCTACGGCGATTCAGGTTCGTTTTAAGGGAGGTATACCGGATCATGGCGCTCAGACACTCATCTGTTGCTTCCTCATTCAGGTATCCAGGGTTGTGGGTTCCATTTCCAGAATTTACATTGTGTATTGTGGGGGCACTGTTCGAAGGGGGCTTTGGACTGTGGGGCGCAGAGTTATTACTGCTTCTGCATCTTCACTTGCCCCTGCAGCAATGTTTCGTCGCAGAGGACCAGCGTGTGGAAGGCCAGCTCACCCTCCAGCTGATCGACCACAGGTGCAATGCTGTCGCTGTCGCTGCCACAAAGGAGTTCAGGCCACCCCCATTCAGGCCAGCCAGATCCTAGACACAGGCGATTCTGAGGCGGAGCCTGCCCCTGCTCCAGCATTTGGGTCTGCCATATTCTCGTTTGGTAGCATGCAGGATAGGCCACGCATCAACGCCCACGTCTCAGTCCTTTTCCTCGAAGAACCAGATGAAGATGAAGGCGCAAGCAGCTTGGGAAAATCCCCAGTGGGAGGCCAGGAAGCGGAAGAACAGCCACCAGCGGCGACGTCGGGGCAGGCTCCAAAAAGCCCTCTGGCTCAGGAAACCACGACCACCAAGGCAAACGAGGAGGAGGACTGGGAAGCACTTCGGGAAAGATACGGCTGGTGCGAAGTGGTGGAGGAGAAGCCACCAGAATAGCCCTCGGCTGGACCACCTCTTCCTCACTCTGCATTGCACAGGTTTTGTTCTGGTTCCTTCTGGTCTTGCTTCTGTCTTTGGGTATGTTTTGGTTATCTCGAGTCCAGGTTTTAATAGTCTGATTCCCCAGTGCGGGATGTTTATGTTTTGGCTCCTATGCCCCTGCGTGGGCGGTCCAAGGCAGCAGTCGCGCCCCTGCGTGGGTGGTTCAAGGTAGTTTTCGGGCCCCTGCGTGGGCGGTTTAAGGCAGCTTCATGCCCCTGCGTGGGTGTTCTAGAATTGTCAAGGTTTTGTCTGGTCTTCAATGATTAAGTGTCTTTGCACAGCAGTAAAGCCCCGGTCTAGGCATGTTTTGTCCTGAAAAAGTCAAGCCCACAGCACCACAGATGGCCTTGGGCATCCTGTTATCCTGGATGTAATTGACCGACTGTACATAATATAATAGATAGTTTTTATAGAGAAAAAAAAAATTATGAAAAAGTGATTCATTAATTCATTTATTAATTTACTTTTAAACATAAGAAATTTTCATAAACTATTATAGTTAAGCTTATATGATCAAAAAATGTTTTTCTTAACTGTATTAAAAATATAATTATATATATATATATATTATATATATATAATTCAATGAAATTTATATTAACTTGCAAATTCTAGTTAGTAAAAAAACATTTTAAGAACTATGATATTTTAAATTACACTTATTCAAAATAAAGTTTTTCCAATATCTAATTTAGAATTCAATCTATACTCTTAAAATAATATAAAATAACATACAATTTGTATTATTCATTTTTTCCTAAATTTTTTCTTATACTTAGACATATATGAAGCCTCCATGTTTCAAACCAAAAAGAAAAATCCAAGATACTAAAATTTAACACTTGTCAAATAAATGAAGATTGAGTTTTATTATATATATATATATATATATATATATAATATATATATATATATATATATAACTCTATATTCATTAATTTTTCAAGTTCATAATTTTACAATATTAAATATAAATATATATTATTATATATATATATAAAACATAAAATTCAAAGTGTACACACTTCCATGGAAAACTCAATAACAAATCCTCTATCCAATAACAAATCCACAAACACAAACTCTATCACATAAAATAATAGAAATGAAATACTTTCACTACATAAAATCTAACTTCTTATCTCATCGCAATTCAAATAAAACAATATTACATCACTCCATTATAAAAGTGATCATAATTATAAAACCAAGAATACAATTTTCAATTCTACCATCTTCATATATGTAAACCTATATTTCCTTATCAATCAAACAACATCTATTCTTCTAATCAAGAAAATAAAAACATTATATAAACTCAATGTAAAAAACAAAAACATTATTTAAGATTTAACCAATTTTAAAATTCATCAAAAAAAAATTTAAACTATACATAACAGCATTAAATTTACAACATTAAATCAGTTCATTATGAAGATTAAATCGCTTAAATATTAATCACTCCATTAACTCATAATAATTAATATTAAATAACTTCATTAACTCATAATAATTAATATTAAATCACTTCATTAACTCATAATAAATAATTAAAAGATGATCCTCATTCTAAATCATAAACGCAATTTTAAATTCTACAACCTTTATAAATGTAAACAAGTGTTCCCTTATCAATCGAGCCAAGATCTTGATCAAGCCAGATCTGCTTCTTTCAAGAATTGAGAACGATGGAAATCAGCATGATATTGAAGGGATTTCGATCGCCGATTTGAAATTCGTCTATAGCATCATCATCATTATAAGTGCAATGGCTTGTATCGTCTCTACTAGTCGCCTAGAGAACTACTCTTCTTGCAACTCTCAATTAGATTTAGTCTTTGATCTCTTTCTTAGTTGGGTTCCAATGATGTGACATCACACTCGTTATGAAGATCTTGGTACCGGTAATGGGACCATTTGTTGGCTTGATGGGCCCTGACTCAAGTTCAATTTTGGTTAGCCAAGAAAATCCCTACACTACTAGCCCTTACGGCATCAATCCACGGAGCGCAGGCTGAAGTCTCACCCGAAGTAGTATGGGGGGATGCAGAAACCAAGTTTCTGCACCCTTAGATGGTTGTGATGTACATTTTATACCTTAACTCTACCTTTGTGCAGATCGATAAGCCTTAAGGCTTATCATTGTACTTCTCAATTAGTCCTTTAGAAGCTCCACGAAGGTATGCAATTGTATGTCGCGTAGCCCTAAGAAGCGATCTTGGCAATTACGCGCCTCTATGACTATTTTCCTGTATAGTTATCTGAATTATCTTAAGTGTTCACCAGTTCTATCATGAAATTTAGATTATCTTTGCATAAACATATATCTCTATTTGTGTTCATGTAACAGAGAAAAACACATAGATTCCTGCATCAATTTAGTAATAAAACATAAACCCACTGCTTATCATAACATTATTGCATGCAATTGACAAAAGTAAAATACACAGTAATTTGAGAATACTCTTCTTTATTGATGATTAAAATTTCCAGTACATACTCTGATTATCCTATGCACACAGCTACAGGGATCTGTGCACTCAGCTACACACTTCTACCCTAGGCCTCTGCGCACTCAGCAACAGAGCCTTCTTCCTACACTAAGACCCTCGCTCTTAGCTCCCTTATAGACTCATCAATGAATCCCCTTATCTAACTGCCTTAGACTCATCTAAGACCTCCTTTTTATATAATCCCATGGTCCACGAGCCAAGGGCAGATCTCTAAAGACAACACAAGCTATCTAAACTAAGGGCGAAAACCCTTTCTTACTCTTATTATCTTCACACTCCGTGACCAAAAAATGCAAAGAATTTAACTTTATTTATACAAAATTCAGGCTTTCTGCCCCAAAACTTGGCTTTTTAACCCTAAAATTGACCCTAGCGGACTCGTTCCCAACACATAGCCTCAATCAGCTCTTAACGCTATGATCTCCTTAGTAACCTTTTTCTCTACTCAACCAACTTAGCTCTTGTCCTCCTTTTCTCTTAAAACACATACAACAACATTACCCCCACTGTACCTCATAGTACAACTACATTGGCTCTATATATAGTCTTTAGTATAATGAATAAGGATTAGAGGTTTCTTTATTTTACTTTTGTGGGGCATGAGTGTTCACTTCAGTATCACTCACCTCGCTTAAAACTAGACCTCATTTACCAACTGCACAACTTGGGGAGCATCCTCATTAATTGTCACATAGCTCGAGAAGTATTTTCTAACCACTGCAATTAGCTACAAAATTGTCATTAATTCATCAAAGCCATATTTTGCACTCTATTTCAATCTATGATCTTTAATGAGATTTCTCTAACTCAATAATGGGATCACCAACCATTTCCATGACACGTCTCATCAAAGTTTGTGCATTTGAATTACCATAAACATTGAATCAGATTTAATACCCTTAGAAAGAATTCCATTGGAAAGTACCAAGACTCAATGAGATAGCTCCAACTCAATAATGGGATCACCATTCATTTCCATGACATGTCCGATATTTCATAGTCTCTGCAGTTGAATTACCATCAACATTGAATCACATTTAATACTCCTAGAAATGATTCCTCTCGAATATTCCAAGACTCTATCATTTCTTGTACATCAATTGATCTTTCCTTTTATAGTTGTTGCACACCAAGCACTATGGGAAATTAACCTACAACTTCTCCTCCTGGTAAATATTTCTTTTGACTTGGCTCAACCATTGCAACAATGATCGAGTGTTTTCTCAACATATCATTTATATTGTTTACGATGCTCGAACACCAAGTTCTCTTAATCTCGAGTGTTTTAAAATTTATCGTGCAGAACTACAGTGTTAACTCTAGCTTAACGTGAAGACATTAATGTTATCGATGAAGTATAGCTACAAAAAAATTATGGAACTCATGTTTTGAAACTGAGGTAATTTAATTTGATGGATATAAAATTGTTTGCATATAATCCTTATAAAATTGGTGTTTAAGTTTACAATTTTTTTTTAATTATTTAAATAATGCGTTACATTTTAATTTTTATTAACTTTTATTTAATAGATAGATTTTAAATAAGGATTATATGCAAATAAAAACATTATATAAACTCAATGTAAAAAACAAAGACATTATTTAAGATTTAACCAATTTTAAAATTCATCAAAAATATTCTTAAACTATACATAACAACACTAAATTTACAACATTAAATCAGTTCATTATGAAGATTAAATCACTTAAATATTAAATCACTCCATCAACTCATAGTAATTAATATTAAATAACTTCATTAACTCATAATAATTAATATTAAATCACTTCATTAGCTCATAATAAATAATTAAAAGGTGATCGTGATGTTAAATCATAAACACAATTTTAAATTCTACAACCTTTATAAATGTAAACAAGTGTTCCCTTATCAATCAAGCCAAGATCTTGATCAAGCCAAATATGCTTCATTCAAGAATTGAGAATGATGGAAATCAGCATGACATTGAAGGGATTTCGATTGTCGATCTGAGAGTCGTCTATAGCATCATCATCATCAAATTCTAGGGTAAATACGCACAACTCATAGAAAAAAATCCAATTCTGCCCATTGTTTTGGCATAATAAGCTTTGAAAATTTATTTGTCTCTGCATTGGAGACAAATGGGGAGAAAATAAATCCATGCAATTGGTCTTCAAACACAGTGAATTACGATTTTCATAATGTATTGAAGATTAAGCTATGTCCTCACTCCATGCAGTTTGTGCTTGATCTGCATCCTCACTGCCACATTCGGATTCTTCACAGCCAAGCTCAGCATGGCTTCACCATAAAGCGTGCCATTGAGCTCTGCTATGAAGAGTATGAAAGTGGGACTGAGTGCGTCAAGCTTCAAATCTAACCTCTCATTAATGTCTCTACAACAACAACTCAAGAACAACTCGATTGTAG
The DNA here is from genome assembly GCA_000404065.3 of Pinus taeda. Classification (NCBI taxonomy): domain Eukaryota; kingdom Viridiplantae; phylum Streptophyta; class Pinopsida; order Pinales; family Pinaceae; genus Pinus; species Pinus taeda. Next base: position 23,427 of record APFE031744506.1, on the reverse strand, counting down.
GGCCCTACAACTCATATAAGGGCAATGGAATGTATCGACTGAGCTTCAAATCCAATCTTTGACCCAATCCAGTCTCTCATTTCATAAGGGGCAATGGATTTCATTGTGGGGCTAAGCTTCAAATCCAATCTCTCATTGCATAGTGGGGCTGAGCTTCAAAACCAACCTCTAATTGTTGAAATTTGCTACTCGCTCTCTTTCGATTCCAACAACTATCATGTAACTTATCCATTATCTGATGGAGTTCACAGTGTTATAGCATTGCAACCCCAATCATATATATCACTAAACCAAGGGCTCTTTAACCCCTAAAATTGTTTTTTCATACCCTAAAAGATCATGGTCAACTGATTACATCATTTTCCAGAAGTTCCACCTGAAAAACTGCTCAGAACTCGCCAAAACTAGACCATATTGACTAGTCCTTAGTCAAGGTGCAATGCATACTGACTCCTATACTAGCCAGGTGCGATGCGTACTGAAAGAGCCTTCTATGGGGTGCGATGAGCGAGAATGGACAAATGTCTGAGGCAGTTTGATAAGTGGATGCTCATGGAATCTTCTAGAAACTTCCTCTATGACACTTGCCTCTCTGAATTCACCCAGGGATGAGTAAGAGATCCAAGAAATCTCCAAGTGGAACTAAGAACTACAAGTGGAATGAAACTAATCAAAAACCTAGAGCTGACTCACACCTCTACAAATATCTATAAATGGATCCCTCATCTGAGAGATCTGGAGGCCGGAATTTTGTAATTTGTAAAGAAGTGCTGTTAGTTTGTCCTTGAGAAGAAGCATTGTATTGTTGGGTGATCTTGCTTTACATGAGGTGAAGAGGGCTTTGATGCTGGGAGGATGATGCTGGATCAGATAGTTGGGTTGTAATCCGCTCTTCTACTATTAATAAAGTTCTTTGAGTTTTCCTCCATATAATCGTGTGTTTGTGAATCTTGTTATTTGTGAATGCAATTGTATGGTCAATGTATTTCTCATTCTGCATTGTTTATGATATCATAGATCGAGATGCTTTGATGGTGTTTTGTTACTTTGTCTCTACATATATTCTCTAAAGCGGTACACGTAAGAGAGGAGTTGCAAGTTCCATCAAGGGAGAGAGGAATCAAGCAAGGATCCAAGCGGAAGATCCAGGTTGGCCCCCCTTTGTTTCTCCCTTATCTATCATACCTAAAGGAAATCTCAAAGTGCTTTGATTGCTTGTTTCTAAGATAGCTACCCATCTTAGTGGGACTAGCAGATCGAAAAGACACTAGTTTTCCTGGAAACGCACAGTTAATTACAAATATGAACTATACTATAAATATCGTTGTTCTTCAGGCTGAGAGCGATGAGAATTAATTGTGATCTATAATCTCTAGTTCAGTCTCAGATATAGTAAAGTTCACTGTAAATAATCTTCAGTTGACTGTTGTAGTCACTTGAAATTAAAAAAGAAACTTTATTATCGACGTCACCTTAACTTCAAAGGTATCAAAGATGACTATTAGATAGAGTTAAGTTGTTAATAATTAATTGAATTTTAAAACTGATCGGTGAAAAACTTCATTGTTGACTACAGCTTAAAGTGAAGACCTTATTGTTATCTACGAAGTATTAGTTGTAGCAGAGGAGGATTATGGAACTCTATTTTTAGAACTGAGGTATTTAATTTGATGGATATAAAATTGTTTGCATATAATTTGTATTAAAACTGGTGTTTAACTTTATAAAAATAGTTTTAATTATTTATATGTGTTGTATTCAACAATTATTTTTAGATTTAAAATTTTCATAAATGGATTTAAAATTTCACTTTTGTAATTGAGTTAATATAAATTTTAAAAATTATATTTTAATATCATTGTATAGACTTTTTAATAAGTATATGTTAATAATGATGATGATGATGATAGTGGTTAACATCCATTGAGACCAAATGGTCTATTGGACCTATAATTTTCTTAGTTTTTAATTGTCTGGCTCCTTGTCTTTCTTGGCGAGATTGGTGTTGTAGCTTCTTCTTTTTTCTCTATGGTCTTCCAGCTTCCTTTATCTTGCATCTCCTTCATCTCTTTGGTTCTTGGGACATTGGTGTCTTAGCTTCCCGATCTATTGTGTTCATCCTTTTGAAGATAGTCAGAGAAGAAGTTTGGTCTAGGAGATTTGCTTTGCTGTTAAATAAAGATTTATTTTGTACAATATTCAAATCCTCATATCTATTGATGCTTGAGGGGTTGTCAAGTTCACTTTTTTGTTGTTGGGCGGGGCTTTCTCCTGCTTTTCTTGAGAGTTGTTTCTTTCTTGCCCGATTTCTTGTGATTTAGAGTTTTTTCTAGAGTATTCTTCTTTGATGACAGCATAGTGTTCTTTTTGTGCTCCTTCCCACCATGTAGATTTGTGGTGGTTTTTTCTAACAGAATTTTTTTGGGAGGCTTTTGGGCAAGTTTTGGCTAGATGGCCTGTCTCAAAGCAAGATCGACATCGGAAGAGGACACTTTCATAATCAAGTTTCTGGTTCCACACATAGTCTTTACTTGTTAGGTTTATTTTAGCTGGGAATCCGGCATTGAAGTCCATTTCCACACAGGTGCGTGCATAGGTGTTCTGGCATATTCCTCTGTTTCTAGGCACCTGCAGTAAAATTTCCCAATTGCATTTCCAATGGCTTTTAGTGAGGAGAGATTCCAGAGATGCAAGGGTAGGCTTGGCAATCTCACCCAAACTGGTGTTGAGGTTATGACTGTTGTTGAGGGATCGAATGATGGGTTCCATGGCTTCATGAATAGGCTTGAGTTTTCCCAAAACCAAGGGTTGGAATCTAGAATACATTATCTACTTTCAGGATTTTCAAAATCTACTATAAAGAAACCCCTAACCTAGGGGTAGATATTAATTTCATCAGAAATGATAGGATTCCATACCTCCGAGATCCAATTGTGGAGAGCTGTCAGCCACGACCAAAAACCATTGAACCGGCAGATTAGGGCACTTTCAGAAAACTTCAAAGCCTCATTGGGTGAGGCCTAGACCACCTGGACAGTGGGAGCTGGGGCTTCACTAACGATATGGGCAGGAGCTTGCCCTCCAAAAGCGAACAGAATTGAGCTAGCAGCTATTTTCGCGAAGTTGGGAGCCATATTTTACTTGCCCGTAGAACCCAGCTGCAAAGAAATAAGGCAGAAGATTAGATCTAGATCTAACCGCAGAAGATTGAATAGAAGATTAGATCTAGAACCCAGTGGCAGAGAAATAAATATATGTTTAAATTATATTATAAATATTATAAATAATGTTGTAACTATATGAGTGGTTGATAAATATTATATTTTTATATAATCTATATTAAACTGGTGTTTAAGTTTATAAAAATGGTTTTAACTATTTAAATGCTCTATATTGAACCATTCTTTTGAGATTTAAAATTTTCATAAATAGATTTAAAATTTTCATAAAAAGAATTAAAATTCATTTTTGTTATTGAGTTAATATAAATTTTAAAAATTATATTTTAATACCATTGGATAGATGTTTTAAGAAAGAAATGTTAATAATAAATATATGTTTATACCTTAATCAATTCCCCTAGGTCCCACCTTGCACCATTCTCCATTTTCACATTTCATGTTAGACGATTGAACATAGTCAATCGTAGCCTAGATAATAGCTACATGCACCTAAGTAACCCCAATAGGAAGCAACAAATCAAAAGAGCAATGAAAAATATTGTAGGAAGCAATAAATCAAAAGAGAAATGAAAAATATTACGTTCCATGTGAGTGACACCAACACAAGTAGCAGGAAGCAATAAATCAAAAGAGCAATGAAAAATATTCTTAGATTATTAGATAATCCACACATTTGTATTATGGAAATTCTAGAAGGCATACTCTAAAATAAACCACACCTATTAGCATAACTACATTTGTATCTAAACATAATTTATAATTGAATTATTATTACATACATAATATTAAATTAAGATATACAATTTTAATATTACATTAAAAACAATTACATATCATCTCTCATACAATTATAAACCAGATGTCAAAATGACCCTATGTTTACCTTATTATAAATAAATAGGAAAAAAAAAATAATAATATTTCAATAAAAAAAACTTTAATATTTCTTCTTTCTATTTTTAATTTATTTTTATTTTTAAAAGCTTGAAAACTATGTAATATATCTTTTAAATTATATAATAATTCACCACATTGGGGGTAATTCTCTTATCATTTCCTATAACCTTATGTTTATTGCAAATCTCAATCACTTATTAGTCATTAATTATCTCATAATGATAGCAATTCTCGCCTAATAAATTGTGTCACGAGAGAAATTAAATTTTATTTATAAATAAAAGAAAGTACAATGATGGAATTTTGATTATTAATTAAATTATATTTTGACTATTTATAATATTTTTACATTATTAATTTGAATAGTAAAATTTTTAACAAAATAAACATGAGACTTAGATTTCTTTTGAAGTGGGCTATTTCTCACCCGAGAAAAATTCCCTAAAAGACTTTTTTCCGGAGTTTCTAAAAGAGGTTGGCCTTTTAAATGTTGAGGTGGCATGGACTTTCAAGGGGACAAGGTGAAATGTAGTTTAAAATGCTGAGCTCATGTGTACCTCTAAGCTTCAGGGCGTTACGTCATAGTAGGCTTGGATAGACCTTAAAAACATAGGGGTAACGGATATGTTAATAGATGAAGATAGAAATATCTCTTCCACAGAGGATTTTACCCTATAAGCTTTCAAATGAGATACAAGTGACTCTGCTTAAAAACATGAAACTCTAGGGTCTTGGGTATTTAGTTGACTTAAATGAAAGACATTCTAGAAGTAGACACAGGGGAATCTTCGTCCCTCGAGCTTTATCTTTATTTTTAGCGAATAAACCGTATAATGAGTGGTTTCCAGGTGCATATTTATTCAAGTGGTTCTGAAATGTTGAGAAATGTTTATTTTCATCATCTTTTCCAGCACAAAGACTTAGACTGGAGTTGCATATCCTTCATGTGATTTCGTCTAGGCATATTGTCTAATAATATCGTTGAGTAATGTACTTAGGAGCTTACATTTGTAAGGGGGATGTATCACCATACTTTGGTGATTGTTACACTCAATGTTGACTCTCAATTCAGGGGATTTCCTTCTTTTTTTGAGCCCAAACAAGAAGAAAAAGTTAGCCACTTACGTCTTATCATTGATTATTGTTCTTAGAATGGGTAGTATTGGTCATGTCCAATGAAAAAGTTTCTCATATTCTTTTAGATATTTATGTCTTCCCATTGTTAGGAGAAAGAAAGCAAAAAAAAATGTGGAAGACGAGTTCTTGTTAGCTAATTTGAAATCATCTCAGGTTGTGTCTATTGAAGTCCACTTGTATAGCAAAGAACACCTTATCCATAGAATCACTCAAGAGTGATTTTAGTATTCAATCATTAAAACTTGTCACAAAATCTATATTGATATTATCCATTCAAATTTAAAATAAATCATGTATATTGAAATGATGAAACATTCATTAAAAAAGTCATTTAATTCTATAAATGGTGATTTTAGTAATGAACCCATTTTGAAATTTTAATCCATGATATAACTATATTACGAAAAAATTATATTTGGAAGTTTTGCTAAGAGAAATACTCATAAACAAAGAAAATTGCATAGAATTTTGACTTCCATCTTCTATGTTACTCTTTCCTACCCTATTGCCTTGCCTTACTATGTTCCCATTGCAACATATGGTGCAATTTCTAGTTATGTTATATTATAAATATTATAGATAATGGTGTAACTATTTAATGATGAGTGGTTAATAAATATTGTGTTTTTATGATTTTATTGTTCTTTCAAAATTATTATATTTAAAATGTGTCAAAAATTTATAAATATTATAAATAATGGTGTAACTATTTAATGATGAGTGGTTGATAAATATTGGGTTTGTATGATTTTATTGTTCTTTCAAAATTATTATATTTAAAATGTGTAAAAAAAATTCTAAGAGTATATATATATTTGTTTAGAAAATTTTTGGCGAAATCACATAATTGATCATTTGTCGACGCGTTTTGAACCAACTAGTGTGGTTCATCGTCAGGACAAGTTGAAGAAACAGATCCAGTTAGCGTGTTAAATAGTCTAAGCAGAGAACTCCAACGGCTAACTGGATCTGTTTCTTCACTTGTCCTGACGATGAACCACACTAGTTGGTTTTGAAACGCATCGACAAATGATCAATTATGTGATTTCGCCAAAAAGTTTCTAAACAAATGCTATGGATCACAGAAGTCTAAATTCTTGAGTATATATATATCTATATATAATTTATAAAAAATATTAATTAATTTTTTATAAATTTATTTTTAATATAAGAAATTCTTATAAAATATTATAGTTAATTTTATATATAGTGTTAAAAATGTGTTTTATAAATTTATCAACTATGTTCAAATACTTATTTTAATTCTGAAGTGAAATCCATAGACACTTTGCAAGTTTTAATGTACAGTCAAAATAATTTTTAAAATATAGTATAATATTTAAAATTACTTATTCAAAATAAATTTGTTCCGAAATTTCAATTTAGAATTTAATGTAAAATTTAAAAAAATAAAAGATAACATAGTACTAGGCACTATTTTCTTAAAAAAAACAAGATTATCGTAACACCCTATTGTTTTAAGTATTACTTCAGGAAATTTTAATTTTCTTAACACACTTTGTTAAAGGATTAAGGCTGGAAAGCCATAACATTTTGTTATTTAGGAATTTAAATAGTTTGTTAAAAGAACTGAATGAAACAATTACCTAAGACCTTAGATAGTTAGAGACAATTGCCCATCTTTCCTCCCCATAAATGGAACATAATAGAAAAGAAGGGACACAGGAAAAGAAGGGGAAGTTGCTCAATTTTTTCCTTGAGTTGGGCATAAGTAACGAGTGGGAAATAAATCTATGGCAAACAGTCGAACTGGTATGTGACATGAGGTTGGATTGTAGTACTGAGGCCCAAGATACCAGACTATATTTGCCCAGTAACTATCAGGAACGAGAAGTGCTCGGAGGGGGACTCTGGACGTAATTTCCAGGTTTGTGGCTGGGTGGTGAGACCTTCGAGAAAACATAAAGTATCTATATAGTTCTAAACAGATAGAAACAGATAAGTGACAAACTCCATGCTTATTATTCATTCCTAGAAAAGTATTACTTTAACCAAGAATGGACAATTATCATTATAACTCTATTATCAAGTCTATTCTGTTGTTTAAAGGTTAGATATCATTATAACTATATTACACCCAAATCCTACAATGGAAGCTTTTTGTAGTAGCATGACAGACTTGCAACATTTAAGACGATCCATTGGTGGCAGTGTACCTATAGCCTACCTCCTCAGTAGTGTAATGCCATGGGAATCGTGCTAGTGCCTTATGGGGGAAATCAATTAAATGGCTCATAAAGTCACTGGAAAACGATAGCTCAGAACTTAATTAGTCTTTCTAGTTAAAATCTATAACTTTTGAATTCTATGCGTATGAATTTAATTGGATTATCGAATTTACATGGAATATCATAAATATACAACAATACATTAATGCAATAATATAAAAGGATTTTTATTTTTTTATGATAGCAGTAAGTGTTACAAATTTATTTAGAGCCTAGGCTCGCACACTGAGACTTCTGGGATAGATAAGTACACATTTAAATATGTTATAGTATACATATATCTATGCAACAAACAACTGAGTATGGTGAATGTGAACATAGAGGCAGAGGTCATCACCAAAGAATAAAAATGGAGAGGAGCCCCAGAATATCAAACGAGCCGGAAGTGCTTTATGTAGAGGCCAACCTAAATATATGGATAAAGCTGGGAGACTAATCTACCCTACTTGAAATAGAGCAACAACTACGTGCATAAATGATGAACTTGAGGATGAACAATGAACAACTGGGCAGGAACATGAAAATATCCTCAAAAGCTTGTCTGACCGATAGAATCAACGAGGACCACACCCAAGTATGGAGGATAGGGAGAAGACCACAACAACCCATCATGGTGAAGAAAATACAAAATCAACAAAGTGACATAAGGAGGATGAAGAGAGGCGTTTGGAAAATGTTTCCAACCAAAGAAAGACCAACAAAAGAAAATGAAATTACAACACGAGTTCCAAAAAATAAAATCGTCGCTTTTCAAAGGAGAATCTGAAGAGGCAATTGAAGCATGGCTGATTGACATTGGTAAATATTTTCAGATTTATGAATACACTAAAAAACTTAAAGCACAGTTGGCAGTGTACTAGTTAAGGGGAAAGGAAACCGTCCAGTGGGAAGAGATTAGAACTGTGAGAAATATTGACGAAGAATAAGTGACGTGGCAAGAATTCTAGAAACATTTCGAGGACAAATATTTAACGAAACATTATTATGATTAAAAAACAAAGGAGTTCCATGAGTTATGGTTGGGAACCTTGACCATGGATGAATATGTGAAACGATTTACTTCCGTGTTACGATATGTCCCATACATGCAGGAGGAAAAGGCCAAAATTCAACGGTTTATTATCTGTCTACTCAAATTTATGAAGGAGAAGTTAGAATTTGATTATCCTAGAACAATAGATGATGCGATACAAAAATATCGTATCTGTTATCAACAAATGAAATAGAAAAGTGAAGGGCCCAGAGGAGATTTAGGCAAGAAATTGATGAATTTTACCCCAAGCATACAAATGAAAGTCATAAATGGAAGGAATAATCAACAAAGAACTTTTGGAAAATTTACAAGGAACCCATCCAAAGTCCTAGCGTACACCAAAAATAGATAGACATAAGGAGTTAGTAAACCGTCTAGTGATCAACTACCAAAACCACGTCTACAATGCTAGGGGTGTGGGGAATCTCATTGCTAAAAAAAATTCCCACACAAAACTCGAACATAAGAACTTTCAAATATGCAACAAGCCTCCACAACTGCAGATATAGCAAGGAGCATGCCCAAAATTAATGCTGCTTTGGACGATCATCAGGCATAATACCAGCCCACCATGATCGAGTGTGAAGGTATGATTGTTGATCAAACTGTGTCTATTTTATTTGATCAAGGTGCTAGCATAAGCTACATCATTCCTAAAGTGGTAGAGAAGTGTCAGCTGAAAAGTAACAAATTGAAGAAATCTTTGCTAGTTCAGCTAGCCACCAAAACTAAGAGAAGGGTATCTGCGAAAATAGAAAATTGTCGTATAATAGTTTCAGGGAAACCCGTCCATGCTAATCTAAATATACACCCCTTAGGTTCATACGATGTACTAATAGGGATGGACTAGTTGGAAGGGAATTGGTCCCTAGTGGACTATAAAGAGAAATCTGTAAGCTACCTCACAGAGTCAGGGCAGAGAAAGGAAATTCAAGGGATCAAGAAAAACATTAAATTATGCCCTATTACTGCTAACTAGCTATGAAGATGCATTAGAAAGGGTTGCCAGATTTATGATGTCTAAGTAGGATACACTAATGACAAAAACAAGATGACTTCATTGGAGAATATTCCTATAATTCAGGATTTCATGGATATGTTTCCTGAATCCATCCCTCGATTGCCACCTAGATGTGATATTGATTTTACCATTGAATTAATACCTGGATCCCTACTACATGAGCATCCCTGAGTTAATAGAACTCAAAATGCAGCTCCGTGGGGAGACCCTATGTTGTTTGTGCGAAAGAAGGACAGAACCTTAAGGCTATGCATTAACTGTCACTAGGTAAATAAATTGACCATAAAAAATAAGTACCCTTTACCCCGTATGGACGATTTATTTGATCAAATGTAGGGGGAAAGTGTATTTTCAAAAATTGACTTAAGATCCAGTTACCACGAGATCAAAATAAAGGATGAAGACATTTGCAAAACCACATTCTGAACTCATTATGGTAATTACAAGTTCGTGGTACTACCTTTAAGCCTTACCAATGTTCTAGCCACTTTCATCAGCCTCATGCACGACATTTTTCAGCCATTTCTAGATAAATTTGTACTGATTTTTGTTGATGATATACTAATTTATTCAAAAAACAGGGAGGACCATGAGAATCACTTAAGAATAGTATTGCAGATTTTGCGAGACAGTCAGTTGTAAGCTAAGTATAGAAAGTGTGATTTTTACAAAAGTCAAATTCAGTACATAGGCCATGTTATATCAGCTAAGGGAATAGTGGTAGATCCAAAAAATATCAAAATTATTATGGAATGGACAACTCCAAAAAATGTTGTCGACATTAGATCCTTTTGGGGCCTAGTGGGTTATTATTGTCGATTCATTAAATGATTTTCAAAAATAGCTTTTCCTATGACCTCGCTACAAAAAAAGGGGTGTGCCTTCTACTAGACAGTAAAATGTCAGCAAAGTTTTGGGCAGTTAAAGCATTTACTTACTACTACACCGATGCTAAGGGTAGAAGGTCTGGAAAAACCATTTGTAGTATGCACAGATGCAAATAAGGAGGGCATCGGTGGTGTATTAACACAATAAGGAAAGGTCGTAGCCTATGCATCATGCAAACTGAAGGACTATGAGCAGTGACACTCTTCATACGGTCTGGAGTTAACCGCAGTAGTATACACGCTCAAAACGTGGTGAGACTACCTCCTAGGAGAGAAATTTTTGTTATTAACCGATCATAGCAGTCTTACATATTTCTTTAACTAGTCTAGTTTAAATGCTCGGCAGGCTAGGTGGACCACATTCCTGAGAAAATTCGACATTGAAATGAAGTATCTTAAGGGAAAATGGAATTGAATCGTTGACACATTGAGATGGAAAATGCATTGTGTCTACGAAATACAATTCAGTCAAATACAATCTAGCCTTCTTGAAATCATCGGAGAAGCATCCCTCAATGACCCAGAATATGCATTCCTTTGGCAGCAAGCATCGGAAGATCGAGAGAGAGGGAAATTGTCTGATTATTTTATAAACCCTCACAAATTGTTAACTTTTAGAAACAGGATATATGTCCCCAACCAAAATTTTCTCAAACAATTGTTATTGGATGAATTTCATAGGAAGCCTTACACCGCTCATCCAAGATACCAGAAATTATTGTCAGCCTTCAAGAAGAATTATTTGTGGCCTGGATTAAGGAAGGATGTTGCTGAATAATTATCAAAGTGTTTAGAGTGTCATTTGGTGAAGGCAGAGCACCAACATCCCTCCTGTCTATTATAGTCGTTACCCATTCCCGAGTGGAAATGGGAGACGATCACTCTAGACTTCATCATAGGATTACCTCGCACTAAGAAACAACATGACTCAATTATGGTGGTAGTGGATAAGTTAAGAAAAACCTTCCATTTTGTACCTATGAAATCCACCTACAAGATTGTAGAAATCCCAAATATATTCATGAGGGAAATTTTCTGTTAGACGAAATTCCTAGGGTAGTAATTTCTGACAAAGTTGTAAAATTTACATCCACATTTTGGAAAACCCTCTTTGCTAGCTTAGGCACTCAGATTCAATTCAGTACTATCTACCATGCACAGACGGATGGCCAAACAGAGTAAGTGAATCAAGTCCTGGAGGAGATGTTGAGGATGTTTGTAATGCAACAACCGCACAAGTCGGAAGACTACCTCCACCTGGTAGAGTTTGCTAATAATAATGGTCATGAGGAATCATTGGGCATGGGCCCTTTTGAGGTGTTGTATGGAATAAAGTTTCAGGTACCCATAGATTGGAATACTCTAGTTAATAAGTTAGCATTGGGTCCTCACATGCTAGCTAAAATGGAGGTCATAGTTAAAAAGGTCCACCGGAACTTAAAAGCCGCTTAGGATAGGAAAAAAAATTATGCATATTAGAAAAGGAATCATAAATAATTTCAGTTGGGGGACCATGTGTATTTGAAAGTTAAACCCTGAAAAAGTACTTTACAGTGGAAGGGTTGCGCGATATTGGCACCCCGATACTATGGACCGTTCCAAATATTGGAATGAATTGGACCAGTGGCATACAAATTAGCACTTCCCAACCACATCAGAGTCCACATTGTCTTCCATGTCTTCTTGCTAAAAACATACGTGTACAATCTTGAACATATAATTAACTAGGAAAATATACAGGTCGAACTAGAGGGAGAGTTTATGGCAGAACCTCTTTGTATTCTCGATTGGAGAGAAAGCACCTTGCAAAAGTGAGCCATCACCCAGGTTAAAGTGCAATGGAGGTACTTTGGCCTAGAAGAGACTTCTTGGGAAGAAGAAGAGACTATGTAGAGAGCCTATCTGGCATTATTTTCTGAAAAGAAAACGAGAGACGGTGTTCCTCATAAGGGGGCGAAGTTGTAACATCGTATGCTGTATAGTTTTTTTTTCTTACCCAGTTTTAAGTATTTCTTCACAAACTTTTACTTTGCTTAACATAGTTTGTCAAAGGATTAAGGGTGGAAAGCCATAAATTTTTCTTATTTTGTTATTTAGGAATTTAAACATTTTGTTAAAGGAACTGAATGAAACAGTTACCTAACTTCTTAGACAGTTAGAGACAATTGCCCATCTTTCCTCCCTAAAAAAGGAAGAGAATAAGAAAGAAGGGACACGGGAAAAGCAGGGAAGTTGCTCAAGTTTTTCCTTGAGTTGGGCAGAAGTAACAAGTGGGAAAGAAATCTATGGAAAAAATTTGAACTGGTATATGACTTTAGGTTGGATTGTAATCCTCAGGCCCAAGATACCAGACTGTATTCACCTAGTAACTGTCAGGAGCGGGAAGTGCTTGGACAGTAACTCTGGACATAATCACCAGGTTTGTGGCTCGGTGGTGAGAGCTTCCAGAAAATAGAAAGTATCTATATAGTTCTAAATAGACAGAAACAGATAAGTGAGAAACTCTATGCTTATTATTCATTCCTATAAAAGTATTACTTTAACCAAGAATGGACGATTATCATCATAACTATATTATCAAGTCTATTTTGTTGTTTAAAGATTATATATGCAGTAAGTAGACTCTATCATTTATTATGGTTAAGTTTTCATGATTAAAGTAGGTATTGATATTATCTTGTTAAACAAATGACCAGAAAAATATATTGTGTCTGATCTGCTTACTCATAGGTTCTGTAGGATACATAACTCCAAACAGTTCCAAGCAACAATAGGAAAAACAATTTCAAAACTCAAGTAAGATAATTCTTTTAACATCACCTCTGAGATATTACCAATTGAAATAGTTTAATATTTATAAGAGAGAAATGTTATTCTTACAGATATTAAAGTATATCCTTAACACTGAACCTCAGGAGGTCCTTCACAGTGTTAAGATGAAAAGCAAGAGGGGAGCGGTGATTAAAATTGACCTCTCAAAGGCCTATGACAGGATAAACTGGACATATATCCGCATGCTCCTAACGCACCTAGGCTTCAAAGTGGACTTCATCAGATGGATCATGGGGTGTATAACAGATGTCAGTTATGCTATCCTCATCAACGGAGCTGCTACCTCTTTCTTCAAAGGACAGAGAGGGCTGAGGCAAGGCTGCCCTCTGTCCCCTTTGTTATTCCTCCTGGTGGTTGAAGGTCTAAGCCAGCTTATTCATAAAAGCAAAAGGGAAGGTAAGATAAATGGTATTGAGGCAGCAGTAAACTTGTTCATATCTCATCTACTTTTTGTAGATGATATCCTGATTTTTACTAATGGCTCCCCCAATGAACTTAAGGAGTTAAAAATTATCTTTGAGCTCTTTCTGAAAGCTACCGGAATGCAGATCAATTCCAGGAAATCTCAAATCATTGAAGAAGGTTTAAACATACTCGAAAAGGAGCAGTTCAGATCATTCTTTCCATATGAAATATGCAACATGGGCTCCCCTTTCAAGTATCTGGGGTTCTGGATGAAGCCAAATGATTATAGGAAGGATGATTGGTCTTGGCTAATCGCAAAGATTGAAGCAAGAATCAGTCACTAGAGTTTCAAATGGCTCTCCAGAGTAGGGAGACTGACCTTAATAAAATCCGTGCTTCTAGCCATCCCAGTTTACTGGGTAGCTCTAACATGGGTCCCAAAAGGAGTCCTGGAGAAAATTAGGAGAATATGCAGCAGATTTCTATGGGCAGGGACCAAAGAAAATTCGGTTCTCCCTTGGGTTGCATGGGAGAAAGTGGCGAGACCAAAGGATTGGGGTGGCTGGGGGATAAAAAGCCTCCTAGATTTCAGACTTTCTTTGGCTGCCAAATCAGGTTGGTGCCTTATAAAGATGGAAAACCTCTGGACAAGAACGGTAAAAAGAAAATATATAGATCCAACTCCCCTGGAAGATTGGATCAGGAACCCAAACAAGACCCAAAAGAATGCTTCTGCTATTTGGAAAGCCACTTTGGAGTCTTTCAAGGTGATTGAGCAAGGATTAGCTTGGAAGATCGGGAATGGTGAAAAGGTAAAGATTGGGAAGGACACCTAGGTTGGCTGTAATGGCAACTATGCCCTCTCCCCTGACCTGGTTCAGCAGTTGGAAGAAAAAGGTCTCCGCTTCCTCAGCCAAGTGGAGAAACCAGGTTTCTCATCCATCTGGGGGCAAGCTTGGAAGAATGGAGAAGAGTTGGAACTGGAGCAAAGATGGTGGAATGATTGGAACGTTTTCACTCAGGAACTATTCAGGTCCAATGTAAGGCTGAGCGACAAGCAAGATGAGCTATTTTGGGCTCATGCGGACTCCAAGGAATATGCCCCAAAGAATGGGTATATCTTCCTTATGAAAAGGAAAGGATGGGGAGATCCAGAGTGGTGGTCGAAACAGCTTTGGAAACTTAAGTGCCCTCCAAAATCTAAAATCCTTTTCTGGTGCATTTTAAGGAGCAAAATCCCAACTTGGGATATTCTGCAGACCATATTCATGCACGGGCCTGGGAGATGCACCTTATGCAAAGCAGAAGTAGAATCCATTAACCACCTTTTACTTAAATGCCCAGAATCACTGAAGATATGGTGTGAGACTGGAAACTTATTGAACAAAAAGCTCGTCTGGGAAGGAAACAATATTCAATAAGCCTGGCAGAAGTGGTGGAATGAGCATCCGGATGGGAACATGCGCAACCTCCCCCTAATCATCAGTTGGGGGATATGGATAGCTAGAAATAGGAGCATCTTCCAGGACAAAGATAACCCTGTAGCACTCACCGCAATTCAGGGCGCTGCCATCTTCTCTAGCATTCCAGAACCTAAGGAATCCTCCTCCCAAAGGATTGTCCCTGAAGTACAGGTCTCAGAAGGAATCCCTTGGGCTTTCTTCGATGGTGCATCTCAAAATAACAAAGCAGGAGCAGCACTTGTCATCCATGAAAACCCATCTCACTCTCTAAAAGCTTCTGTGGGGCTAGGTACAGGCACCAATAACTTTGCAGAATTGCTTGCCCTCAAACTCCTTTTATGTTGGCTCATCCAAAGGCACACCCTCACTATTCAAATCTTTGGGGATTCCCAAAACGTGATCAGATGGGTAAATGGTCAGAGTACATGTAGCAATCAAATATTAAAACAAATTCTGGGAGAGGTTCAAAGACTGAAAACAATGTTTAACAGTTTTTCCATATGTCACATTTTCAGAGAAAGAAATGACATGGCGGATAAGCTCTCTAAAGATGGTTTTCAACGGGATTTGGGCAGCTGGAAAATAGTAGAAGACGATCAAGGCCAAATCAAAAGATCGGATCAGCCACCTTATAATCAACCTTTTTTATATCTCTGGCAGGAATTTTTTTGTTTTACTTACTATCATCAGAATTTTGTATTATATATAAAACCTCAAAAACACCACAGCTACGATATTGCGGCCTATTTTAAACTTTTCAGGAATAGTGACGGGTTGTTTTCCTCAATTCTGAGGAGACCCGATGTTGGTGTTTTTCTTCATGATCAGTTCATAGTCTCTGTGTATGTTTATTGGCACAAAAGAACCACAGGACAGCGAAAACCAGAGATAGCTACAGCACTTAAATGGAACTGTTTTCAGGCATAAGGCAGAAAGTTTTTGTAACCCAGACTTGACAGAAACTCAGAATGAACAGTGATGCTTCGGCATATGCAATGTAAACTTTTTATAATCTTAATAAAAAGTTTCGTTTTTTCCTTTGGAAAATATATATAT
>APFE031744478.1:26380-55202 GCA_000404065.3 Pinus taeda | reverse complement strand
ATGACTGGAAAAATTAGATAGACCATCTACAAGAGTAGATTCTATGTACAAATTCCTTGTCAATAAGAATCTTAAATTGGATGGGTGTCAAGAAGTGTTTTGCAATTATATCAGTAATCTCCATACAACATTTGTGAGGAAATATGCACAAAGGTTGTTTTACATTGGTATGGAAGCAAAAGTCATTATTACATTGTTAGGAATGTTTGGCAGATACATAGAGAAACAAAGATATTGAACAATCTTCTAAATAAGTCTCAGGGTCACCATAAATCATTTTCATATCAGAAGGGTGTGAAACTAGTCAAGTGCATGTCTGCTATTTTTGAAGTTGCAACAACCAAGACTCACAATGGGAAAAAATACTTCTCTAAACAGGAAGTCTGTGATTGTGATTACCTTTTTCTAATGTATGTAATACGTATCATTCAAAATTTACCTTAGAGGAATAATAAAAATTTGGTTGAAGGAAAGCTTGGCTTGAATACTAAATAGAAATAGTAATAATTTCTTCTAAAATTTCATGTTCACAGGGTTTGAAGATTTTGGAACAAATATCTTGAAAATAAATGAAGAAATTAGGTGTGGAGAGTTCAGTAATACAACCAAGTGCACTTATTTTATACTTTCTTCCAGTCCCTCCTAACTGTGTATGAATTCCTGATATGTGGGGAATACCCTTAATGACATTTGTAAGCAACATGATTTTTATTATTAGTTCATTTTTGTAATTGGAGTATAAGAAAACATTCTATTGGAATTTAGATCTAAATGGTAATATTAAATCTAGATTGACAATATTAGGACCATGCCACACAAACACTGAAGAAAATTGTTAGTGTTGCTGAAGAGATCAAAGATTCAACATCTGGCAGGACTAAATTAATGTCACATGAGGTTGAAGCAAAGGATTTACAATCCTTGTTCACAGAGTATCTGTGCATAAGGGCAGGGAGAAAGGAATACAAAGTAGACAACTTTGTAGTAGAAACTTGAGTGAGTCTTTCGGATGGATATACATCATAATATTTTTTTACAATATTTTGTATTTTGACATTCTACTATATCTTTATCAAATACCTGGAAGCAAATTTCCAACAACTAGCTTTCCTGGAAATGCAAAAAGTTACAAATGAGATTCAAATATGTGGTTGGACAAAATGCATAGTTTTTTTTACTAGTAAGAGTTGTAAGCTATCATCTCGATGTGTTGCCACTGGAGATGCATATAGAAGGATAAATGAAATTGGTATAAGTGTAGAGATAGTTAGGAGAGTAACATTTTTGGAGCGTGTAAATGTTTACAATAGGGAAAATTGTATAAAATTGTAGACAAAGGACAATGTAGAACCTATGTAGAACCTATGTTGAAAAAGGAGGTAATTATTGTTCAAATGCATTTGGAAAATCAATGAAGATATTTGAAATTGGTGAAGTGATTAACCATGGACTTCATGATAGGGACTTTGTTTTGATTAATCATCCTCCAAGTGTCCACAAACATTCATTGCATGCATTAAAATAATACATAAATCTGGGCTCTACAATGATTATTAACCCTCTCATATGTTGGCCACTTGGTGCAAATTTTGACGGGGATTGCATTCATGTTCTTATCCCTAATCTTTAGAATATCAAGTAGAGATTTCTTAGCTTCTAAGTGTGGATCAAGAAATGTTTAGTTCCCATTGTGGAGAGGCAAACATAGCACTGAGTGTTGATACATTGCTGGCTTCCAAGTTTCTATCCATCAAATCTATGCTGGAAAAAATCACACTAAATCAACTATTAATGTGGAATTCTGGAACCTTGCCTGAACCAACAGTCACTATATTGAAAGATGGAGTGCCATTTTAGATAGTTAGCCAACTTCTTCCAATGGATTTACCTGCAAAATTGAACTATGAGGAGAATGGGCTTCTCATAAGAAATAGTGAATTCAATGGTGATAAAACACAATTGTTGAGTTCTCTAACTCACATTTTTAATGAAATTGTTAAGTGAAAAGGTCCAAGAGCACAATGAAGTGCTTGAATTCAGTTGAAGGTTTTTGGATTGAATTTTTATCCTTAGATGGTTTTAGTGCAGGTTTGGACGATTTGGTTCTTGCTTATTGTGTTTCTCGGAGAAAGATATTTACGGAAAAGCTAGGAATTGAACTTATTGAAATTTATAGGGTTATGAAGCATGTGAGGGGAGGAATATATGATAATGGCATCATTTCCCAAGTGGAGAAGCATCTACTTGGAGTGCAGGAAAATGTTACCAAGGATATTTCTTCTTCTAGTTATTTTTTTTTTATGGTTGATAGTGGAAATGCAATATCTGCTAAGAAAGTGGTTCAACAACTTTGCTTCTTAGGTCTTCAAATGTTTCAAGGGAGGAAAATTTTTCCTAGAGATTGGCTTAAAAATATTTCTTCACATCTTCCATTCAATGGTTCTCATCCTTTGGATCCACACAAGAAAGATGATTTGCCTAAAGTTTGTGGACTTGTTAAATCGTCCTATGTTTTTGGATTAAATCCTGGCGAGCCATTTATTCATTCCATCTATTATAGAGAAGGTATTTTTTGTTAGAAGATGGGAATGAAAGAATGAGGAACACCTTTGATTTGAATTATGAGGTTAGGTGGAAATCAATTTAAGCTCATTATAAATTTTGATAATCATGATTCCTTTGATGCTACAACAAGAATATGTTCCAATGGTAGACTTGTTAAATAACTTAGATTGACATTATTAGGACCGTGCCACACACACACTGAAGAAAATTGTTAGTTTTGTTGAAGAGATCAAAGATTCAAGATCCGGCATGGCTAAATTCATATCACATGAGGCTGAAGCAAAGGGTATACAATCCTTATTCATAGAGTATATGTACATAAGGGCAGGGAGAAAGGAATATGAGGTAGACAACTTTGTAGTAGAAACTTGAAAGTGTCTTTTGGATGGATATACACCTTGATATTTTTTACAATATTTTGTATTTTGACATTCTTATCAGATACCTGGAAGAAAGTTTCCAACAACTAACTTTCTTGGAAATGAAAAAAGTTAGAAATTAGATTCAAATATGTGGTTGGACAAAATGCATAGTCTTTTTTATTAGTAAGAGTTGTAATATATCATCTCGATGTGTTGTCACTGGAGATGCTTATATAAGGATAAATGAAATAGAAGGATAAATAAAATTGGTATAAGTGTAGAGAAATCTAGGAGAGTAACATTTATGAAGCATGTAAATATTTACAATAGGGAAAAATTGCAGAAAAGTGTAGACAAAGGACAAGGTAGAACCTATGTTGACAAAGGAGGTAATTATTGTTCAAATTCATTTGAAAAGAAATGAATAAATTGGTGAAGTGATTTAACATGGACTTCATGATGGGGAATTGATGAGCCCCAATTTTGGTACAATTCGGGCTCATTTTGGCCTACTTTACTTGCTCAAACCATTCATCTTTATTTGCTTATGCCATGCATTTCTTAGTTTATTTCGTGTTGTTTTGTAGGAGGAAGGTTAGACACTTTATCCACGTGAAATGCATGTTGATTCTAGGTTTTGGGCATTAAAAAAGGGGAACAAAAGACAACGTAAAAGGATAAGGAGAACTAAGGTAGGCACTGTGACTTTGTTGGAAGGATGTCCACCAGTATTGGGACATTCCTCGTGATTCCCACCGAGAACTCCCGGAGCTCCAATCAACCCCCCCTCCGAGCCTCAGAAGTAGCCAGCTGTCCTACAGGAACAACAATCATCAACTGTTGACTTCCTCACAAAGCTGCAGTTACACTTCAGTTGGACAGCCGAGCTCCTAAAATCAAGGCTACTTGGCAGATCATCACTTTTTTGTATAAATATGGAGGCCATAGCCTTAGATGGTTGTTGAATCTTTTGGGTTATCATATCATTTTGGAATCAGTCCAGTTTTGTTTTCCTTTCTCTGTAAGCCAGTTTGGCATGACGTTGAAGTATTAATAAAGAGGACAGTTTGTAATCGATTCCTGAGTTTTATTAGGAGACTATAGCTCTCAGGTTAGGGCCCAACCTGAGAGCCATAGATCCCCTCTGTTGTAGTATTGTTTTTCTATTTCTTTTCCAGCACTTTACGTTTCATTTGCACATGCAATTTGAATGGCAGTCTTGTAATTCGATTTTCTTATGAGTTAGATAGATTTCGTTTATGGTACAATTACTTTTACTTGTTTAGCATAGCAAATGATACATGACATCCATTGGAGCTCCAGCAAAATCGTTTGTTAAGGCTCACTGCCATCTCGGTTGAAGATTGGGGTGCAGTCCCTAGCAGACCACCAAAAACACGCATGAGTTGGTTTATACAGTTATGATTTGGATTTAGATGCTTCCTTGTCATTTATACGAACCACACATCTCTTCATCACAGTCCCATACGTATTTCTCCTTGCGTTTTGGATCACTGTTCAATAAAATCACGGTACACTTAGTGAAGGTTGATGCATTTTTGGTTTGATCAACAGTTTGGGTCATTTGTTTCATTTACACTCTTCTCCATCTCGTTCCATTGCCATCCTTTCTGTTTTGACCTTGCATGCAGCCACGTTTCTTTGCCTTACACAGCGTTCTGCCCTTTCCTAAACATCTCCTAATCCTCACGTAGCCTCATTCCTTGACTTTTCACATCCATCACTCCAGCACTCCCTACGCCTGTTTCCCATCTCATCCTTCCATTCCTTAGCCGTCACCAGCCTGTTCCCTATCTCTCACATCCCTTCCTACTAGTCCAGCACCTTTCCCTCACCTCAATCCTCCACGGTAGACCATCCTGTAGCAATTCAGAGACATCCTGTAGCAATTCAGAGACATCCTGTAGAAAACCCTGAGTTTCTTGTAGAATCCCCTGCAGACATCCTGTAGGAGGTCTTCCATGCGGTTTCTGAGCTTCTGCATGTGGGACGCCTCTGTGGATGAATGCCAAGGGTCCATAGGGACCTCACCTAGCCTCTCCAACCTGTCCCACGCTTTCCTTCCTTCCCCATCCAATCTGCACAATCAAACAAGTAAGCAAAACACAATCACTCCACCTACTTAATGAAAAAGTATAAAAACATGTCCTTGATAATGTCAGTAGTTTAGATTCATGCATTTCCACTTGTTAAATGTAGTAGCAGCATTGGTAGAAGTATTACCCATCCTCATTGCATTATAGAGGTTAGACTAGTCAAATTAGGGTTTCCTAGGGTTACATGCGTTGAATTACTTTTAGTTCATTTTTTGTCAATTAGCTTAGTCTCCTTTGAGCTAGCTTTCGTCCATCATTGATAAAGCTTCTTCTGTGAGCCTATAGAAGTTGGCTTGAGCCCTAGCGGACTTGTGCCAGCTGACCAAGTGACAGCTGCGACAAGAGCTAGTACTTGTGCATATAGCACCGTCGCTTCCAAGTTTGTACGAACAACCGGGTTGATAAAATGAGAGACAGGAAGCCTCAGGAGTTGTAGCATTATTTCTACAATACTGGAGCTCACCAGCATTGAATTTTGTGTATGAGGATATGACTGCATAGGTGGTTGGTAGGAATATGGAGCATGAGTTGGCCCTCTCCAACCTTGCTGCCATGGTTGAGAAGGTTTCCCATGCTGATATTGATTTCCATACTTCCATTGTTGATTAGTGTTAGGATAAGAATATGCATGTGAATTATAACCAAAATAGTGTGGAGAAAATTCAGGAGCCATACTTGCACCTACCTGAGGCCAATTTCTTCTTGTTCCCATAGCATTCAAGTATTTAGCTTCAGGCTATCCCCTATAAATATAGCTTTAAGTCCTGGTATAGAGGGACATTTTTCTGTGATATGGTCTTCTGCAAAAATAGCACACTTATTAGTTTCTTTTAAATTAAGAGCACACTCTTTAGGAGGATGTTTGTCTCTACATTTAGGACAGAAAATACGTAGTGACTCTCATTCTATAAGTTTTTGCTGAAATTTTAAAGAGTCCAACTATTTAGAAACAACATTCATTATATCAATTTTCATGTTTTCCATTTTATTTTCTAGTCCATTAATCATAGCATCAGTAGATTCAGTTTTTCTATTTCTATTTCTATTTCAAGTTCCTCTACTAGATCTATACTAATTTCTTGAAAATTTCCTACATAATTCACAAATTTGATCAAAAGTTTGCTGAGAAATATCACCTTGTCCTAGCAAATTTAGATTATTTCTAGCATTATCAGTAAGTCCTCTTAAGAACAAGGTTCTAATAGTGCTGGAATCAAGCTTAAGTTTTGACCTTTGTAAAATACAAAAACCTTTCTAAGTAATCTTCAAGAGTTTCATCATCATCCTGTATGATTGTATAAATTTCATCCTGAATGTCTCGAGTTTTGCAATATTCCTGATATCTAGAAAAAAACACTTTCTTCATCTAATCCCAAGAGGTTATAAATTTTCCTCTCAGCCCCATGAACCAGCGTAAAGCTAATTCCTTGAGAGTAGCATGAAATAATCTTAACTTCTGAGCATTAGTTGAATAATCAAAACTTCTACACAGAATATCAAACTCGAATAGAAAAGAGTCAGGGTCTTCATGAAATTTACCATGGAAATGGACGAGAGCTGATGGTGGAATGTTCTTCATTTTCCCCACAGTATCAAGATCCACAATTGGAAACACAAAAGTGGATTGTTCTCCACTTACTTGGTTTTCACCAGACCCTTCCACATAATCTTCATGATCTGCCATTGTTTCTCTCTTACTCTCAACAAGCTGAACCAAACCTGAGCTGTTGTCACCAAAGTCTAGATGGATTGTTCATGTGTGATGGGTTTGAATTGGATTGGGATTCCTGCTCATAGAAGGAGACTCGATATGAGAATTTTTTTCAGAATTCTTTTTTCCCTTAGTGGGCTTTGAACCCTTACCTTTCCTAGGCATTCATTTCAGAAAAAGAAAGAGAAACAACAAGTAATTTCTAATAAAAACGCTGTCAGAAATCAATTAACACCAGTAAAATTCCTTCAAAAGAAAAATATTTTCCAAACAATACTAAAAAATAAAGAAAAATTACCTCTATTGTATAATCAGAGAATTCTTACCAAATCAAATCGCCTCCCCAGCAACGGTGCCAAAATGTTGGGTGCAGTAATTACACTTAAGAAAACTCCTCAACACTTAAATTGTCAACCCTGTAGAAAGTTTGAATAACATGACACTTATTCACAGAGATTATCTTTATTATACACTATTTGCGGAATCATGCATAATACATAACCTCCTCTACATTGATCATCAATTTAGCAGTATTAAGAAACAATCGCATGCGCACATTTGAAGCATCAATCACACATATGAAACACAGTTATATCACAGGGAAAGCATATAGTTGAAAACCCCCAAATATCTATATATTATATTGATTGAGAACATGTAACAATACATAGTACAATACTCCTCGCAAGTACTCAGTACTATCTCCACCTGTTACACACAAACTAGCTCAGATCTGAAGCAATCACTGGTTCAAATCTCCTCCGCTGCTTGCCTGCCTCCACTGCACAATCCTGCATGAGAATAGATGAGAATAGCTGATCCAAACTCGTATTTCCCTTGGATATACCATGCAATCCTCATTGGCAATACTCAATCCATTGATTGTGCAAAATATCATGCACAACTATAGTCACAACTGATAGCAATCTCAACCTCTAACACTTGTCTCCACTGAACTGAACATGCACTAACATGCATTGAGTTAACTAATGTATTCTTTAGTTTCTTTGTGAGTTAATAATTTTTGAATTAATTAATAACTAATTCACACCACTCAACATTAGTCTATTTTCCAGGTAGACTAACTACAACTAGTTCAACTAAGTCAAACTGAACACAACTCCATCAACTCCTGATCCAACTCCACAGAACTCAATCAATGAAGTCCTAACTAAAGTCCTCCATGCAATAGCTCAAGTTAACCCATAGGAACCATGTATTTCCTTATGGCAGCTGCATGTGCCACATCTGTAGCTCGAACTTAAGTGCTCCAAGAGAATAAGATAATGTTTATAGTCCAAATATTATTAAGAGCTAATAATATTCGACTTTTCTATTTTTGACAGCCAGTCTAAAAATAGACTTGATCACTCACACTGTGATCACTCACACTTTCATCAAAAATAGAATCTGGGTCCACTTAGTGAAGGCGACTTCTTTTCACTAAGTTCCATCATCTTGTTGCATTTTCAACAAACCCGGGGGATTCGTAAACTTAGAGACGAAGCATAGGCAATGCCATAGATGGTATGAATATTTCTAATATCAATTCCTACTTTCTTTAAAGGAAATATTGCAGAATCAAACTACAAAGAGAAAAAGGGCAACTTGAACTATCAAAATAATCTAGGACTAGAACAAGAGAAAATGCACTTGCAAAAGAGATTTAGAAATAAATAGGCAATCACTCTAGCTAAATATGGATTAACTACTAAGTGTGTTTTTTATTTAGCAAAGACACTTTAGCTGTCTTCAATAGATGGGCCCTTCAAACTTGCTTACGTAAAGATTTCCTTCTCACAAGAATCTATCTTGCACTAGCGCAGTCTTCTTGCACTAGTGCAGGAACAGATATTTATGCAGAGGGTGTAAAACAATGTCTGTACTAAAAGTGTTTTTCTTCGTGCAAGGGCTTGAACTCTCTCAAGTCCAGAGCACTCAGATCCCATACCAAGTCTAGTTCTTGTACCAGATCGTAGCTTCTTACACAGCTTTAATTCTTGAAATCAACACTTAATTATTGCAAGTTTTATCCTATTATGAAGTATTAATGAAAACAAGAAAGCTGTGAGAAGCAAACTAAAAAGTCTTGCTGTATCACACCAACTTGCACTGGTGCAGGTTCAGTTCTTCTGCTTAAACCAGGTGAGAAACCAAATCAAACAGACTTGTAGAAAGTGAATAACACACCAACGTGCACTGGTGCAGGTAATTTCTCCTACTTGGACCAGGCAGGGAAAACCAATCCAAACAAAACGTGCAAAAAGTAAATAGCACACCAACATGCACTAGTGTAGGTAAATTCTCCTACTTGGACTAGGCGGGGAAAACCAATCCAAAATCAGATGCGGGGAAAGGAAATTTATCTGCTTCACACTGCAGATCTGCTTTCACTCAAACAAGAATTCAGATGCTATAAATTAAATCACACTTGGCAGTATAAAACATAAATTACAAGAACAGAAAATAGGGAGAACACGCTGGGTTGGTTGGGCCCTAGCCAACTAGCGTGTTTCCCTTTCAAATGGAAATGCTACTCAGTACTGTATCAATACATCAGCTGTTAAACATAAAAATAAGATTCATGAAACGTAAGGCGGAGCTCCCTTTCTTATTAAATCATAAAGGCAAATACATGCGTGATTACATATCCAGCCTAGATTTGGGCGATAACAAAATGCAGGCCTGTTACTGCCTTCCTAGTTCTATCTCCGTTCTATACAACTCTATCAACCATTAACCATCTTTTCCTATTTACATTTCTTCTTATATAGATCCTTGGCCAAAGGCCAAAAGGATCATTTAACTCGTTACATAACCGATCGAAGAATTTAGATTGTTCAACTAATTACATAATCGATTGTAGAATTAAGCTTTCGGCCTTCAAAATTGGCATTTCAACAGAATATACTGTAGCAATCTCCAACTGTTCATTTCTCATAGATCTGATCTTAGCTACCTCTAGATTGCCTTGATATCATAACTGGAGCTCGACTTCCTTTAGATCTAACCTGCTGTCATGGCTAAAGTGACACAAAACTGGGTGACGATCAAGGAGATCCGGATCTGCTACAAGGATTCGCGGTGCTAGCACTGGTGTGAGATCCGCTTCTGCACTAAGTTCAGTGGTCACGTAAGCATTTAACTACCAAATAACATTGGAGGTATTGATAAGTTACAAAAGTAATTATAAGCAAGAAATCACGCAATAAATAATTAATAAATGCTAAGTTAAGTTAAAAAATGTAAAATATAAAGTTATTGCAAAATGTGTCATCGTTCTTGCACTAGTGCAAGATGAGGGTGTATAAGATAGGTAAAACAGGGATAAATGGTTATGATTTAGGAAGGGAAAAATGGTCAAAAAGGGAGCAAATTAGGGGACTAACACCAACAAAGGTAAAAATTGACATCTTTTTCATGCTTAGAGAGTTTGAAAAAGAGGCGAAAAAGAAAAATCCAGAAGTCCCTTTTCGTAGATAGTTCCTTTGATCGAAGAGGATCCTCAAAATTCTTAGGATTTTGCAGTCTTACATTCTTGCAAAACCAACAACAAGTTGAAGAGCTCATCACGCTAATTCCAGTGATATATTCAGTTTTGAAAATGGCCTCTGTATGAGGGAGGAAACAAGTTCTGAATTTTTCCTCAAACAGACAAAAAATGGGCCTTTGCAGGCTAAGTGGCAATCTCTCAACATGACACGTGGCAGGTCAAAGTCGACATTGTTGGGAGTCAATATAAATAGGGCAGAGGTCGAATTGGTAGGGTCAGGGTTGAACCCTTAACCTCCAAACCGGCATTATAAAACCTTACCATTATACCATGGCTTTGATTTATTAAACATTGGCACATATGTTGAATTTGAAGTTTCATTGTATGGTGAGTGGGGGGAAGGGTTGGTAGAGCCTGCCATTTTTGGCAGGCTTGAAAAACCCAAGTTATGGTATATCGACACTCCAAATGAAAACAAACATCCACCAAACTCGGTGGGCACAGTCAACACATATCACAACCGCCACATGACACGGTGTCAATGCTGCTGTTGGGATAGGAAAAATGTATGATTTATCCTCATAAAATGCTTCATTTATTATTCATCCTTATATGATTATCTCCGTTTATATACTAAAATGAGGAAAGTATTGGTTAAAGTTGGATGAAACTATTTGGTGGTAGAATAGGCAAATCTAGTATGAAAAACTGATTCTTTTCAATATTTGTATGTGGAGATATGGATTGGGCAAAAGCTATTCAGTTGGAAGAACAACACGAGGCCATAAAAGGGAAAAGCCATGGTGTCTTGGGCAGACAAGGAAGCAGAAGATTAGTTCGAACATTCCTATTTTATCACATGATTAGATTTTATATTGCGAAATCCTCAAGATCCCCTGATCCTAAGGATTCGCTTTTATCCAGTTTCTCTTTTATGTTATATATAGGGTCGAAAGGAAATTAGACACAGTTCAGACTTATGATAATTTTTAATTATTCTTTTTGAAACATATACGTTGTTATATCAATGACTTTGTCAGCTGTTACTTGAAATTAATGAAAGAAGGTTGCATTTGATACATCTTTGTATTCTGATTTTTTATTAAGTAGAGGCTTTTGGCGACTCTGGGCCCAGTCACAATAATTTCCACTGCTCCTTTGTGTTTTAGTTTTATATTCAGTCTTTGAAATTGATTTAATGTTTAGTTATTTCACTTATCGTGAAGAATTGTGATATTGATTTATACTTCTGTTCAATTAGATTCATAGTGAATTCGTGAGATATACTTAAGTAGCACTTTGAATAGAATGAGTGAATTTGTGTTAATAGAATATTTCTATTCATTTGAATAGATGTTACCATAGATCTTGAAAGACAGGACTGATTAACTTCTACAGATTGAAATATAGAACCTTTTCCATCTAGAAATCCTTTATTGCTATTTGTTCTTCAATTACCGATTGTTGTTCAATTATCGATTGTTGATTGCTGTTCACTTACTATTTTTATTCAATTGAGTAATGCAGATTGCTTTGGGTTGTTATAGATTAACAGTGTTGTTAAATAGTCATAGTTTCTTTACTTAAGCTTATTTGAATGATTCTAAGTGTAATTCTTATTTGCATTTAGTTTCAGTTGATTTCAGAACAAGTTGCATAAAATTGCAGAGTGTGTTGAGAGTATTTCTTCCTTGGATAGTTCTTTTTAGAATTGTGTGAATTGAATAGAATAATTAGCCTTTAGTGATTGTAATAATTCATCATTAGATAACCTCTAGATTCACTGCACAGACTGTGTTGGCACTCTTGAGATAAAAAGACTTACCTCGGGTTGACAACTAATGTAGGGATTAAGATTGCCTGTAAAAAGACATATTAGTGAGCCAATATTTTGGCGTCGTTGCCAAGAGAGTGGTTCAAGTTATTGTTTTTATTTCTTTTTTGTAGGAGAACTGGGTTTTAAAAATGAAAGGTAAGAACTTGCATACCTAGCAAGTAAAGTGCTTTCTTACCTTCCCACTTTACAACAAAACCTTAGAGGTTAAATAGGGATTTGTTTTTATGAATGAGTAGAAACAAAAAGATAGAAAAAGAGTAGAATCCTCCACCAAAACCCACAAAACCCAAAGGATCAGTGAACCTTTTGAGAACGGCCTTTATAGACGAAATCATAAAAGGATTGGAGTCTTAAGCATCAGTAGGATTCTAGGCTATACCTGGAAAAATTTATACTGCTATCCCTCAAGTATCAGGCTCACCATCTGTAGCTCATGCTGAGATTCAAAGCTAAGTAGGAGGATCGGAACAGAGTTTTGAAGATACAATAAGTTTACAGTCTGATCCTCTACAAGAGGGAAAATCCTATAACTTAAGAGAAGGAAAAGGAGAAAATAGTGGGGCTACTAAAGTAGAACCACAACTGTCTGAACAAGGATCTCCTGAGATTCTAGACCTAGGAAGTGATGTAAAGCTAGCTTGGGTTGCTAACTATCTGCTTACTCCAAAAGCACCCGTTGGAATCCCCGAATATTATTGGCATATCTTTGACCAAATGGCAGATCAACGACCCCAAGGTCAAACCTCAACATTAGAGTACCCCATAGTCGACTAGGTGGAATGCCCTTTTGAAGGCTATTCCTCTGCAGAGCATCCCAACCTTCCATGGGATGATCACAGAGGATATTGATGCTTTCCTATTTGAGTTTGATGTCCTCTGTAGAGGGTGTGACTATACCACAAACCCCCAAAAGCTGAAATTGTTCCCTTCCACTTTGAAAGTGGAAGCTTTGAGATGGTTTATGGGTCTAGGTGGGAAAACCATCAATTCTTGACGAAATGAAAACCTCCTTCCTTAAAAGATACTAGGACTTTTGTAAAACTAAGGAACTGAAAGATGAGATTTTTAAGATGTCTGCAAAAGATAATGAAACACTAGAAGAATATGTAGATAATTTAATTATTATTTGCAGAGGTCTCCACACACTGCCCTACCAAAAGAAGTCCTAAGAGCTATCTTGATTAAAGGAATGAAAGAGGAATGGGTAGAAACTCTAAACTTAATGGGAAAATGAGATATTTCTCAGGAAGATTATGATGAAATTATTCATTTGTGTATCATGTGTTTGCGGGGAAGCACACGTATAGGAGCAGCTAGACGAGATCCAATGAGCAAAGGAAGAAAACCACATAGTGGAGGTGTAACACGGATGGAGATCGATAACCTCCTAGAAGATTTTAAGATGGACATCCTGAGCACTCTTACAACACAGCTGGACGTCCTACAGGCTAAACAAAAATAGGCTTTAGCAGAACAAAATTTGGCCATCTTCTACCCACATTGTCGAAAGAAGCATAGCCAACGGGAATGCCCGTTAGACATGGTTCAGATGCGCATCATATGTACTAAAGATCACAACATTGAAAAATGTCCATCATTACCCAAGATGAAAGCATTATTCAAAGAATAAGAGGAAGAAACATAATCGGTATATCTGATGAACCAGTGTTGACAATGGCAAGCTAAACCTACAGGTATGTCATAAGACGCATCCCAATTCTTTCCTTCCTTGCAGTTTAACCAACAACAGAACCTTGGGGCAGCCTGGCAAGGCCAATCACCCTACCCAAATTAACAAAGCCCGCCATTCCCTATGACATCCTAGCTAGCACAATCTTTTCCAGGAAATGGCTGGCTGAGTTCTCCTTTTACTCCTGTTTGGCAAGGCAATCCCTATCAATCCTAGTGGCCTGACTCCACCTCTCAAAATCCGAATTGGTCTACAAACTGACAAAGACCTGTGGGGATATCTAATGTACCTATGGGGACAGGCCCTCAGCCTCAACCCTCACTGTCAGCTCCTTATACATTACAACAGAATTCTCAACCTCTTCTACGTCCACAATTACCAGCTCAACCAAACCCGAATCCTAATAACAGACCAGTCCAATTGGTACAGATTATTGAAAACCTAGAGTATGAGATTGAGTAGAAAGAATGTAATGAGCTCAGATTGAGGTCAGGATGTGTCATTACCCCTGAGGAAAATAGGGACCAACCTTCAATTGAAAATGTAACTCCACCTATACATTTTCCATCACATGTACATGTTCCACCACTTGTAAATAATACTGAATCAAAGCAAGGGGAAGAAACAGATCAGCATGATGACCCTGAAAAAGTTATAGTCACTTCTCCTCCATTCCCCGAAAGGCTAACGATACCTAAACCGATTGCCTACCCTGATTTTGACCTTGTAGGGGAACTAAAAAATTTGTGTATTAAGATTCCTCTCCTCCAGGCTATTCAAAACATTCCCATATATGCCAAAACAATAAAATAATTTTGTGTAAGGAAGTCTGTGAGGAAGGTAAAAACCTCACCCACTATCCATGTTTTAGGAACCTTATCCGATCTACTCTTGGGAGAGGAAACTCCAATAAAGTATGAAGATCATGGAAACCCCATAGTAACAATTCAGATATATGGCTGCTCTTTTCCAAATATACTAGTTGACCTAAGAGCTTCCATTAACATATTAACAACATAAACTTGTCAAGCACTTGGCATTACAGCCTTAGAACCAACCACCACTTTATTAGAACTTGTTGACCGATCGGTGATAAGACTAGAATGGATATTTCAAGATATCATAGTTTATGTTGACTCATGGGAATATCCAATAGATTTCTTGGTTATAAACCCAATGAATAGGTTGGACGAGCATCCTTTGATTCTGGGTTGACCTTGGCTGGCAATAGTTGATGCATATATTGGCTGCTGAGAAGGCAACATCACTATTAAAAAGGGAGATGTTGTAAAAATCTGTTGTTATATCCTCCTACTAGACCAATTTTGCCCATTGTAAAAATATGTAAGCAGCCACCAGCATACCTGGAAGAGAGCATTCTTTCACCACTCACAATAGTGGAAGCATTGGAATTTAAAGATCAGACTGAAGATGATGTTATCAACAATTTTTTAAATCAGCCAGCTAATGTGGGTAACGTACAGTGTCAAATGTTGAAAGCAATCCTTGATAATGAAGCCATGGAAGGTCCCCTGAAGGATACAAACAACCAGCATAATTAGACGATTGATGTTAATAACATCAAACCAATTGATATCAAACTAGGAAAAGTTCTAAATATCAATGTTGATCTGGATAATGAATAGCAGAAAAAGCTTATCCAGGTATTGCAGAAAAATAAAGGGGCTTTTTCCTGGGATTATCTTGATATGAAAGGTATAGACCCATAGCTATGTAAACACCACATTTATACATAGAAGGATGCGTGACCCATCCGGCAGCCTCAACGGTGGTTGAGCCCACACCTCAAGGATATTGTGAAAGAGGAATTGTAGAAGCTACTGGACGTAAACTTTATTTATCCTATCTCAGACAGTAAATGGGTCTCTCCATTGGTGGTCATCCCTAAGAAAAATGGGAAGTGGCGTATTTGTGTAGACTATTGAGAGCTAAACAAGGCAACACAAAAAGATCACTTCCCCCTCCCATTCATTGATTGGGTCCTCGATACGTTGGCAGGTAAGCAGTTCTTCTCCTTTTTATATGGCTTCAGTGGTTACAATCAAATTCAGATTACCCCTGAAGACCAGCACAAAACAACCTTCACCTGTCCCTAGGGCACATTCACATACAGGGTATTAGCATTTGGCTTGTGCAATGCCCCATCCATGTTTCAAAGAGATATACTAAGCATATTTGTTGATATAATAAATGAGAGACTGGAGGTACATATGGATGACTTTACTCCATATGGGGATGATTTTGATCAAGCATTGCAAATGCTAGAGAAGGTTTTAGAATAATGCATCACTACCAGGTTATTTTTAGGCAATTTCAACTGTCACATGATGATGACCGAGGGCATGATCCTGGGACATTACATCTCTGCAATAGGAATACAGGTAGATCCAACAAAAATACATGTAATTCTTTTACTACCTACCCCCTGCCACCAAATAGAGGTACGTAGTTTCCTAGGATATGCAGGTTATTATCACAGGTTTATCAAGAATTTTTCACAGATTGCGGCACCCTTATATGCTCTAACTCGAAATGTTGATTTCATTTGGTCTAATAAGTGTGACATAGCTTTTACAGGTTTAAGAAACTATTCTCAACATCACCAGTATTATGTGGACCAAACTAGGAGTTGCCTTTCCATATATCCATAGACGCATCAGATGTAGCTATAGGCGTTGTCCTCGGCCAGGAGGAGGACAAGAAACATTATGCTATATATTATATTAGCAAACATATCACTCCTATAGAACTCAATTACATAGTGACAAAAAAAGAATTCTTAGTTGTTATTTATGCAATAAACAAATTTTGACACTATATAACCAGCTACCAAGTATTTGTGTACACTGATCACTCTGCCATTAGGTATCTAGCTAATAAACCAATCACAAATGGTCGAGTAACACGATGGCTATTTCTTTTGCATGAGTTAGACATTACTATCAAATATCGTCCAAGGAAGGAAAATCTAGTTGCTGAATTTCTATCTCGAATTCGAAGGTTAATGACCCACTGGCAGTAGATGACCAGTTTCCGGATGAACACCTATTTTCTGTGGTAGTTAAGATGCCATGGTACGTAGATGTGGAAAATTATCTAGCAGTAGGGAAGCTACCTAAAAATTTAATGACAAGAGAAAGAAAATAATTGTTCAATGCAGTGCCCGATTCTCTTGGATAGGTGGATATCTTTTTCATACAAGCACTGACATGTGTATACGCAGATGTATCTGTGAGGATGAGATCCATGACATTCTAAAGGTTTTCCATGAAGAACCTTGTGGGTGACATTTCGTAGACCAAAGGACAGGACATAAGGTATTACAAATGGGTTATTATTGGCCCATTATTTTTAAGGATACTAAAAAATATGCCCAGGCCTATGATAGTTGCCAAAGGATGGGTCGGCCTGGACAATATGATGAAATGCCTCTATAGCCACAATTAGTCATAGAACCCTTCGAGTGTTGGGTATTGGACTTTGTAGGTCCATTCCAATTGCCATCCAATCAAAAGGCCTACATATTTCTAGACATGGATTATGTGACAAAATGGTGGAAATAGTATATTTACTGAGAGCCACAGAGGAAGCAGTGATTAACTTCCTTTTTGGGCTATTTGTGCGGTATGGATTACTGCGAGAAGTGATCATAGATGGGGGAGAGCAATTCACAGGGCACAAGATTACTGCCACTCTCAAAAGCCATCATATTGCGCACGGGATCACTTTTTTGTATCACCCACAGGCGAACGGGCAAGTTGAAAGCACCAACAAGGTTATAAAAGTGATTCTAACCAAGACTGTCTCAATACACCAGTGAGATTGGGCTTCCAGATTGCCAGAGGCCTTGCGGGCCTATCATACAACTTGGAAGAATACTAATGGATACTCTTCCTACCAACTTGTGTTCGGTAAAGAACCAATTTTTCCAATCGAATTTGAAATAAAGACTCTAAAGATAGCCCAGGAAGTGGGTCTAGAATTAACAGAAGCACAAACCAAGCGTCTTCAGTAGATTAATGAAATAGACGAGGCTCGATTTCTTGCTTTACAACGAACTGCAATAATACAACAGCAAAGGGAAAAATGGCATGACAACCTTATCAAGAAGAAAATGTTTCAAAAAGGGGATTGGGCACTTTTGCACAATTCCAGATTCTAGGACTTCCCAGGTAAGTTACAAACAAGAAGGCTCAGCCCTTATGAGATTCAAGGAGTACATAACAATGGTACTCTTACCGTGACTACCATAGACGAATCTGGTCGTTCCTTTAAGGTAAATGGGCATGAGTGCACCTCTATCATCAAGCGCTTACCAAGGAGTGTTTCTGCGAGCAGGTATGTGAGGACCCCTCCATGCAAATTCTAGCTGCAGGGAATGATAACCCAACAACTTTTTCTTTAAAAAATTGAAATTGCTTGAAAAATTGTAAACAATGTACATACCTTTGTAGGCATCACCAGGTAAATATGAACTTTTTTTCAGTTTCAATTTTTTTCTTCTTTTCTTTTGTTGTTCAAGCAATTAAACATTTGTCGTTCAATTAACTGAACAACCCATTTTTTCCCCTTTTGTAATTTGTTGTTCAAACAATTGAATGTTTTTCATTCAATTGATTGAACAACGCATTTTTCTTTTGTCGATTTCCCTATTCAAACAATTGAATGTTTTCCATTCAAGTGATTGAAAAATCACATTTTTCTTTTTGTAATTCACTGTTCAAACAATTGAATGTTTGTCGTTCAATTGATTGAAGATCACATTTTTCTTTTTTTCTTTTTCATTGTTCAAACAATTGAATGTTTGCCGTTTAATTGATTGAACATCACATTTTTCTTTTTTTTATCCACTATTCAAACGATTGAACAATTTTTGTTCAATTGATTGAAAAATGCATTTTTGTTTTTGTTTTCCACTGTTCAAACAATTGAATGGTTGCCATCACATTTTTCATTTGTTTTCGATGTTCAAACTATTGAACGTTTTCCGTTCAATTGATTGAGCAACACATTTTCCTTTCATTTGTTTTTGCTATTCAAACTATTGAACGATTGCCTTTCAATTGATTGAACAATAATTTTTTTTTCTTATTTGTTTTTGCTATTCAAACCATTGAACGATTTATGTTCAATTGATTGAACAACACAATTTTTTTTTATTTGTTTTCTTTGTTCAAACTATTGAACGATTGTTGTTCAATTGATTGAACAACACATGTCATTCAATTGATTGAACAACACAATTTTTCTTATTTGTTTTCATTGTCCAAACTATTGAATGATTGTCATTCAATTGATTGAACAACACATTTTTTTGTTTTATTTTCGCTGCTCAAACAATTGAACGATTTTCGTTCAATTTATTGAACAACATACTTTCCTTGTTGTTTTTCGTTGTTCAAACCATTGAACACCTGTTGTTCAATTTACTGAACAACACGTTTTGTTTCTATTTTTATTTTGCCGTTTGAACAATTGAACGACTGTTGCTCAATCAATTGAACAACACTTTTTATTTTCTATTTTGATTTTTCAGTTCAAACGATTGAACAATTGTCATTCAATCGATTGAATTGCACCTTTTAAGAGCTAAATTGTGATTTTTTCTCTTTTTTTCTTGATCATTATGCCATTTCCTTCTTCTTTTGTATTGCAAATAAGCACCATTTGCATTGATTTGTGTCTCTTCTAAAGAAAAATGGTAATACCAATATCATTATGACTTCTAAAAGCCTTTTGTTGGTTATCTTTATCCATAACCTAATACGGTGTATCTTTACAATGGTTGTCTGAACATCTTTTCTTTTGGACACATCATGAAATGATTCATTATCCTTAATCCATGCTGGCTTATGTTTATACTTCCAAATGGATAAAACTCATCAATATAATGTTAAGGGGATAAGAGTATAACACTTCTATTGGCATCTTCTTACTTCTTACACCATCCTTGACTCTTAAGGAGCAAATGAGCCTCCTTTTTTCTACAAGAAAGATTCCAAAAGAAAAATAAAATAGAGAAATGCTTAAAACATTGTCCAAAGAGGATAGGGGGTCTCATCACGAGCCAACCTACCATGATCATAAGGATGTAATAGGTGACATTCCAATTTGGCTACCAAACCAAGGTAATGACCTTCTTGATAATTAATTTGTCAGAAGAATAGGGGGTCTCATCACGAGCCAGCCTGATCATTTTTGTTACACCATAGTGAATGGCACTATGGTTATCTAGTCGCCATGCTAGCATAGTCGTCTCTTTGTGACAAAAGAAAGAAAAATTAAATGTAAGAAGGACCCAGGCTCATTTGGGAGGGTTAAAAAGCAACTATGCTGAGGCTATGAATGCTTGCTGGCAACAGTGGCTTTGCTTGTGGTATTGGAGTATCATCTTATATTGTCATATGACATCTACCTCTTATCATTTATGACTTTATTTCTAACAAAAATTTCCATTTGGAAGCACTTTTACAAGCTGAATAACATGGTGAATTTAATCTATATTTATTATATTCCATACGTTCGAGCATTAAATGACAATCATTAAACATAAACTGTTGATTATGCTGATGTGATTAATTCCTCTCACGGTAAAGATATTTGACATAATGACTTCCAATTAATGTTTTTATTTGATTTGGAAAATTCATGTTTGATAGCGGATATTGCTTAAATGCTTTACTGATTTGCGTGCTATGTTTTTTAGATTGGTTGCTGGTATTTATTTCACATTAGTCCATTTGCTTGTTTTCCGCATGCTGAAAGGATGTGGATGCCCTTTCTCGTCAGAGGGAGGATGGCCTGTGTATGGACGACACGTATTCCAGTTATGGATAACTGTGTGACAATCATTCAGATTACCTATGGAGTATGAACTGCATGATCAGCATGAATGTGTAATAATTAGCAGAAAATTTTGATTGGTCGAAGAATGGCAACCATTATGGCAGGCATGCAAACTTACGATTCTGCGTTAAGTATGGTTGATAGGATGAACGAATTAACTAAAAATCATAATAATTATCCAAGCAACATCATTTCCTTGATAGTTGTTGTAATATACATTGCTGCTATGTTGCATTACATGGGTAAAACATAGTTGTATACAGAAGAAATAGCCTTAAGTGCAGTAGCTATGGGTGGAAGAGAAATCCGGAGTGAACCTCTAGTACCGATGGTGTCGGATCAAGCTTGAAAAATCCTTGAATGTGCTGGCTGGTTGCAGTATTTAAACAGATAGCAGGGATTCCATGAAGAGCTAACGCTGGAATTTCTGCAAAATCTGCAGAACGGTAATACAGTGGTCAAAGGCATAAGCATGATGGTTTCTGAAGAGTTCCTGGCTGAAGTCACTTGACTTCTGGCAAAAGGGGCAAAATGGGCAGACAAATGCGTCCATTTATACAACACAATTGAAGCATTCCAGGACCCAGGCGAGCGACTGGTATGAATGGGGAAAGGAATTCATCCTTCGGCTTTGTAGCAACCGTGGCAAGAGCTGGTGGTCATCATTTAAAGATATATCACCTGCGATGGCCGGCATGATGTGGTAGAGCCCCGACAACTGAAACTTCTAGCCATTTTAAAGAAAATAATTTTAGTTAATTTACCATTTTATCTAAATTCCCTGTTACACGATATTGCCCGACGGGTAAGGACAACCAAGGACCCAGATAGTGTAGTTAGCCATCATGGGTTAATTAAGTTAATTATCACAAATAGATTAGCACAACAATAATTAACATGGGACAGTATCATAAATCCTACCTTGGCTCCACCCCTGGAAAATGAGGAAACAAAGCAGGAAGGGCCAAGAACCCCAGGCCCAAAGAAAACACTAAAGCGAAAGAACCCCTTTGCACCCCTAGAATCAGCTAAGCATAGATGCACTGTGTGAGTAAAAGCCTAGTGGCACATCCCAATCCAAGAAGAGGAAGTTGGACCATATTGCACACCTCTTAGTTCGCAAGACCCTCCTCTGCAAGACTATGAGGAGGAAGTGGCAATGGTTTTAGGAAGCATGGTAGAGTTTACCAATGGTAGGGAACAACCAAGGAACACTGAAAAATAGAATTGTACCCCTGACTGATTGACCCCTGCTGATAATTCCAGTCATGAACAAACCCATCCACGCACTGATGCCATGGGGGAACATAGGGAGTCAATTCCTACTATGGAAACACCCCTCAAAGCTGAGGAACATGAAGGAACAACTAGTTGAAAGGAAACTCAAGCAGTAGGCACTGGTCTAGTGGACCCCCCAATAGAAGGAAACCTTGTGGATGAAAACTTGAGAGATGTAAATCAACCAAGTGATATTACCTTTTCAAAGTCCCCTATGGAGGAGGCATACCAAGGAGAAGACCACGAGAATGATAATTGTTCAGGAGATACCATTGCATTTGGATCTTCTGAAAATGAAATACATAATAATTATGAGTTGGAAGGAGAAATGCCACGAGAAGACACAGTTCTAATTGGGAACATTCCTGATGATGACATATTACAGCCTGAATAGGTAGTAGATGATAACACAACTTCAGACAGAGGCCCTAGAGTAGAGAAGCCCTACAGAGCTAGGCTTAAAAAGGTGCTCAAAAAGTATAGAAAACAGAAGCAAGTAATCGGGCAGCTGAAAT
This sequence comes from Pinus taeda, assembly GCA_000404065.3. Taxonomy (NCBI): domain Eukaryota; kingdom Viridiplantae; phylum Streptophyta; class Pinopsida; order Pinales; family Pinaceae; genus Pinus; species Pinus taeda. Next base: position 32,767 of record APFE031744478.1, on the reverse strand, counting down.
ATGGGCTAAAAGAAGAGACCAGAACCAAGATATTGAAAGTGGAAATGGAAACTGCAGGAACACAAAAAAAACAATGTTCTGCGAAGGATGCTGAGACTCAAACATAGTTTCTTGAGGTTTGTCCAAAAGAAACCCAAACTGAGTCAGCTATGAGAGTAGACACTGCCATGCAAACTGAGGAGCCATGTATCTTTTCACAGGGAACTCAAACAGACTACCCCATTGCAGACATTGTTGTCCAAACAGATGTTGAAGAAAATGTTCAAGTTGATTGTATAATTCAAGAAGAAGTTGAAGATGCTATGCAAATTGACCCTATGGAGACCCAGGATGCAGAGGCCCAAATAGATGAAACAACCCTTGACACCCCTTTAGTAAGAGAGGTCGTTATCAAAAAATTACATAATGAGCTACTGATAGTTCACCAAGAATTGGCTCAGCACAAGGAAATGGTGGTCCCTCTGCTTGAACATCAAGGGTTAAACAAGAAGTTTGACTCACTTACCAGGACTAAAGATGAGACCTTTTCTCAATATAAGGCTGAGCAAAAGAAGGTTGAAAAATTAGAGGGTCAATTGCAAAAATATAGAGAGAAAATGGAGACTTTATGCTCTCTCTATTCAGACACTCTATCTTGCTGAGCCCCAACCACAAATTATGCTTTATTTCTCATGGAAAGATACATCCTATTAAAAGATAACCATTAAGGCTGGTAAACCAACAGAAATCAAAACCACTCCTGACTTTATCAAAATCTTTAGAGAGCGTGATGAGAAGGTTCAACGCCTCCTTTGTGAATTCTATATGCATAATTTTGTTTTAGAGGATGACAGGGATATAAGAGACATTCAATTTCAGGAATTCCTCTCATTTGCTACTAATCAGCTAAAATGGGCCAAGGCTCACAACACGTTCAAAAGGCGTGAGTATGGAATTGACCTATGGGTCAGAGGAGATCCTACACAACCATTACTCCTATATGTCAGGCATAAACAGTTTATGAAAAAAGACGGCGTCATACACAAATTGGGGCCACTACATATTGATATCATTCAGGCCAGAAAGGAATACTTCCAGGACATTAAATAACAAGCCTTGGCTACATCAAGTCAGAGGTGGAAGTCTCCAAAAACACTATGAGGGGACGAGAGCCATTCGAATACAGAAACTTCCAAGCTGCTTCTTCCCATTTTTATAAATATAGCAATATGATTTTAACAATGGAGCTAGAGTGGATAGGATGATGTTATAGAACCCCAGTCATATGGTACCCTCCTCATAAATACCATAGTAATTATAACTTAAAGGATCACGAGGTAACTTAGGCATTCAATGTCCTTAAGAAAAAGAATGGTTTTAGGAATTACAAGGAGGAAGTATATCCTGCTTATTTCCTCACTCAGTTGCATCTGAACTATATGCTTGCATGAGAACGTGCAACAACGTAAGCTGGGGAGTATGTTGTGACAGGAAAAAGGTATGATTTCTCTTCATAAAATGCTTCATTTATCATTCATCCTTATACGATTATCTCCATTTATAGACTAAAATGAGGAAAATATCGGCTAAAGTTGGATGAAACTATTTGGTGATAGAATAGGAAAATCTAGTACGAAAAACTAATTATTTGCTATCTTTGTATGTAGAGATGCGGATTGGGCAAAAGATGTTCAATTGGAGGAACAACATGAGGCCATAAAAGGGAAAAGCCATAGCATCTTGGGTAGACAAGGAAGCAGAATATCAATTCAAACATTCCTATTTTATCACATGATCAGATTTTATATTACGAAATCCTCAGGATCCCCTGATCCTGAGGATTCACTTTTATCCAGTTTCTCTTTTCTGTTATATATAGGGCCGAAAGGCAATTAGATACAGTTCAGACTTTGGTAATTTGTAATTATTCTTTTTGAAGCATATACACTTTTATATTAGTGACTCTATCAGTTGTTTCTCGAAATTAATGAAAGAAGGTTGCATTTGATACATCTTCGCATTCTGAGTTTTTATTAAGCAGAGGCTTCTGACAACTCTGGGCCCAGTGACAAGAAGTTCCACTGCTCTTTTGCATTATAGTTTTATATTCAATCTTTGCAATTGATTTAATGTTCAATTATTTCATTTATCGTGAAGATTTGTGATTTTGATTTATATTGTTGTTCAATTAGATTCTGAGTGAAGTCGTGAGATATACTTAAGTAGCGCTTTGATTAGAATGAGTGAATTCAGGTTGATAGTAGATTGTTGTTCATTTCAATAGATGTTATCACAGATCTTGAAAGACAAGACTGATTAACTTCTACATATTGCAATATAGAACATTTGCCATCTAGGAATCGTTTATCACTTATTCACTGTTCAATTACTGATTGTTGATTGTTGTTCACTTATTGTTGCTATTCAATTGAGTAATGTAGATTGATTTGGGTTGTTATAGATTAACAATGCTTTTCAATAGTCATAGTTTCTTTACTTAAGCTTATTTGAACGATTCTAAGTGTAATTCTTATTTTCATTCAGTTTCAATTAATTTCAGAAAACGTTGCATAGAATTGCAGAGTGTGTTGAGAGTATTTCTTCCTTAGATAGTTCTTTTCAAAATTGTGTGAATTGAATTGAAGAATTAGCCTTTAGTGATTGCAAAAATTCATCATTATATAACCTCTAGATTCACTAGACATACTGTGTTGGCACTCTTGATATAAAAAGACTTACCTTGGGTTGACAACTAATGTAGGGATTAAGATTTCCTGTAAAAAGACATCTTAGTGAGCCAACAACGGCCATGGGTTATATCACCGCCAAAGATAAGTTATGCAACCATCGGGGAGCGGGTAACCACCAGACTGGTAACATGCCATGAAGGTTAATAACTTGTGCCACGAGTCGAGGCAACCTTGGTAACGACGCCAGAATGGTTTACAACTTCGATTAATCAAACTATATGGTAACAAATATGCCACGGGGACTAATACATATCCACCTGTGCAGCGAAGTGTTAAATTAAAATTTGGTTAACTTATGTATTTGTCATGTTATAACAATCAGGTATACTATGTTTAAAACTATGGTTGCAACCATATGTTTAATATGGTGCAGAGTTGTAATATTACACCACATGAAAAATTATTGTTGAAAAGAAAAACTATGTTTTCCATTTTGAATACTGGGAGGTCCATGGGTTTGACCCAGAGACCTATCCATGGCCTTATAAGAAGATTTCCCACTCCACCTGTGCGATGGGAGTTGGAATTTGGGCTCAGAACTTGGTATTATTTTGTGCTTGTAAATGCCTTTTTGGGCATAACTTGGCCAATATTCGGCCTTTTCGTAATCTAAAAGTTCCATTGGAGAGTTGAAGTTGAGGCCTAGCAGTTGACAGTAGCCATTGATGGTTGCATGAAAAGTCCAGAATGGAGATGTTGATGTGAAGAGACATTTTGAGCATTCCTAATACAGTGTATGGCCACATGGAAGCGGACCCAGAGATGTAGTCCAAGAGGGACGAACTTCGTCATCAACTTTATGTGTTTTCTTCTTTTCTTTCTATTGTTCATGCTTATTTTCATATTTCAATTTTATGTTTAAGGCACTTAAAAATTTAGTTTTCTGTTATTCGTTCACTTAAAATGCAACCTTAATTAATGTTGGTGAAATTCTGCAAATAGTCAATCCTATTTTTTCAGGTCATATTTTGGTATCAGAGTGAGGTTGGTTGGTCATGTATAAGAACGATATTTTCCAATGTGAATGTTGACTAGATTCAAGTTGTGACGTGGAGAAGGGAAACTTGAAGGGATAAATCCAGATATTGGAAAGAGGAAAGTCTCATGAAATATAGCAGGTTCAAATGAAGAAGAAGCTCTTGAGACAAAGAGCGAGGATCAATTTAAGTAGATGTTCCTTAATATTCAAAGGATGATTGCAGAACTTTATGAAGACAAGAAGAATAGAGATGCAACTTTGTCTTCTAAACCCACGAAAGAGAAAAGGGAAAGGAAAAAAGATGATGCTAACAAGCCTCCTTCTCCTCCATCCTTGTTTTCCTCTTCTTCCTTATTCTCTTATCATTGAAGTTCAGATTTAGACTCACAAAAGAAGAAAACGAAATCTCCTCTTTTGAATCTTGATGTTAAGTTTCAGTTGCCAATATATGATGGTGAAATGAATCCTGAAAAGTTAGATAACTGGATAAAGAAACTTGAGGTGTATTCTAGAATTCATAATATTGTTAATGAATCTGCAAATATTCAGTTAGCTACACTTAGAATGGGGGGAACAAATTTCATTTTGTGGGAAAGTAAAACTCAATAAAATTTGAAGCATAAAGGTAAAATTATCTCTTCATGGTCTAAGTTTGTTAAAGCTTTTAGAAATAAATTTTATCCTTTAGGATGTATGCAACAAGTTGTAATGGATTGGCAACATTTAAGGCAAGGTAAAGGATAGAGTGTGCAAGAGTTTACACAGGAATTTAGGAAAAAAGCATTACCACTTAATGTTCCATTAAACACACGAGATACTTTGTTAAAGTATATTGGAATTTTGCATTCTTATTTCCAACATACTTTCCTTATGTTTAATCCAACTAAATTTGATGAAGTGTGTGTAAAAGCCATTGATATTGGATCAGGTGGCAGACCTTTTTAGTCAAACTTTTCAAAGAAACCATTGAAGCATTCAGAGAAAAAGATTCCAAAGAAGGCAAAGGGAAGAACAAGTTGAAAGGGAAGAAACTGGCAACATATGAAAAAGGAGAAAGGCTTAGTTGCACTCATTGTTAGAGGGTTCGACACGATGAATCCAAGTGTTGGAAGATTCATCTAGAACTTAAACCAAAGAAGTTCCTTAAGAAGAAGGGTGAGATGAAAGCTAATTCTGCAATCCAACAAGATTTGGGATCCAACTCCAGTGATGAAAAGAATATAACTGCTATGGGGCTGACATGTAATCCTTCTAAATCTAGCTCTAGTTCTTCTTGTTCTGCATCTTCTTCAAAATCTAATGATGTGATAGAAGAAAAGAAGAGAGATGAATTGTTCCATATCAAGATTATCTCCAAGCACACTAAGATAGATACATTATTCGATAGTGGATCACAAGAAAATCTAATACCTGAGGAACTAGTAAGGAAATTGGGATTGGAAACTAAAAATCATCCGAAACCATACCCTTTAGAATGGTTGAAGGAAAACACTCAGATGCAAGTCTCAAAACAATGATGTTTAAGGTTTGTAATTACAACTAAATTTGTTGATGAAGTTGAGCTAGATGTGATTCCTTTGGATATATGTGGAGTTTTGTTGGGTAGTCCTTATCTTTATGATCGAAATGCCATATTTCATATAAAGGAGAATAAGTATCATCTTGTTAAGGATGGAATTGAATACATTGTTAGGGAACACAAAATTAAGACAAGCTTGGATTTAATTAATGTAAGTCAAATGAAAAGGCTCATAAATTCAAGTAAAAAGTATGTTCTCATGTTTGTTAAAGAACAACCTAAAGATAAGTATGATGCTTTTCAAGGGTTTGATTCTCAGTTTAATGACACATTGGTTGAAATAGTAGATTCTTATAAGGAATTGTTTAAAAAACCAAAACTTCTACCTTCTAAACAAGAAATACAACATGATATTCAATTACAATCTAATGCCCCTCGTTCGAATATTGGCATGTATCGTATGTCGATCATAGAAAATGAATAAATTAAGAAAAAAAAAACCACGAATTGGTTGATAAAGGCTTCATTTGACCTAGTTCTTCTCTATGTGGATCACCGATCATATTAGTCCCTAAGAAAGATAGAACTTGGAGAATGTGTGTTGATTTTAGAGCCTAAAATAAAATCACCATTAAGAATAAGTATCATCTTCCTAGAATCGATGATTTTCTTGATTAGTTAAAGAATGTTGTTCACTTTACAAAACTGGATTGAAGAAGTGGTTATCATCATATTCGCATTGTAGAGAATGATATATGGAACACTGCATTTAAGATTAGACAGGGGCTTTCTGAATGGTTTGTTATGTTGTTTGGTTTATGCAATTCTCCAACAACTTTGATGAGAGTATGAATGATGTTTTTATTCCTTTTATTGATAAGTTTCTCATAGTCTATTCTTATTTTCATTTCAAGTTTGGAAGAACATGTAAAGCATGTTAAACAAGTTTTTGATGTGTTGTAAAGAGAGAAACTGTATCTCAATGTTTCTAAGTGTGAATTTGGAAAACATTCCTTAGTATATCTTGGTTGCATAGTTGGAGGATGATCCAGGTGGATATTGGTGGCCACCTGCCAAGTCCATCTGGACCCCCATCATTGTTTCTCTCAGCATTTTCAGTTTCCTTAATTGTAGCACAACTTACTATTTTTAGCAGTTTT